>JAAAKO020013267.1:0-17078 GCA_010015015.2 Bolitophila cinerea
AAATATAATAAACATATAATACAAACACGAGTACGCACTTCTTTTAATATAATAAAAGCAGACCAAAGAGCAAGCATATTATTATGAAATTAAAACAACATTGAATTATATTGTTACATCTGCTCAAATTTTTACACAAATAACAAGACTTGAAATGAACAGTAGTTTGGGCCTTGTTATTAGGGGAGTGAGATATAAAGTGATTTTGACGCTATCGCATTTGAATGTACACTGTTCAAAGTACAGTATGTGTACTGTGTACATTTACATGCATTTGTATGATGTACAGATTTATATATATATATATATATATATATATATACAGTATTATTGTTTTATTATTTTATGAAGGGGAGTACGGTACCATTTTTTAAAGTTACTTATATTATTCAATCAGTATGATTGATATTAAACTAATATTCAGACGTGTGCACATTCAAAAATATTAAAATACGGAAAATAAAAAAAAATATGTTGAAAGTACACCGGTGACTGAAATGAAGTGTCATTAAATCTACACCAATAGATAATTTTAAATCTAAATATCTGAAATATTTATTTACATAATATTGATTTATATAAAACTCAATTTACAATTGAAGATCTCGGTGCAGCACGTAAGGCTTAAAGATTTAACATCCAATGCATGCAAATGAAAGACCTAAAGTTCAAGACCTATAAAACGCGTAAAACACAAAGTAATTACAGCGCAAAAGGGCGGCCTATAACATTTTCAGTAAAAACAAAAAAATAAAGCGAAGAAGAGACAAAAGAGATTAAGGGAGATTTTTACAAGGTATATTTAGTCTGTCACCATGCCCAATTTTGAGTTTTTTTAGCTTGTTTAATTTCGAACTTATATTTTCTTTCAATTTTGTTTGTTTACTTCGAATCGAATTATTTTTTCTGTCAAACAAAACACACAAAGGTTAACACTAAGCAACCAAATAAATTAAATCATTTTTTGTTCTCTTTGGTTGCTTATATTCTATCCAAAATGAATATATTACTTTTATTAGCATACAAAAGTCAAAAGAATCCACTGAACTGTGTATTTTTTTGATATATGTATTTTCATGTAATTTTGTCACACTTGTTTTGGCAGCTGGATTGAGTGTTCAACTCAATGTCTTTGTATTTATGTGTATTTTTTGTATTTATGACTTGCGTGAACCCGACTCAATCCGCTGAGTCGGAGCCACGGCAAGTTCCCATAGAACAGTTTAAATATCAGTTTTCAAAATGTGTAATTAGTAGTACGCACAATTAAATTATTTCAAATTCGGCTTATCATAAGCCAAGTTTCGGAGGTGGGTTAACACCAGTGCTGTCGAACGTACTCCACTTCAATGTGTCTATACAAATATATTTAGTGTTTATATACACAAACGTATGATTTCCATCACACTTATTTCATGAAATCTTAGGTTAGTTTATTTTATATCATTATTTATTAACAAAAACATGCGAGAAAACATGTGCAATTTACATTATACACAAAATTCACTTTTTCACTGAAGCGTACTACTGTAGTACTACTTTTTTCTTTAATGCGTACTCCTCTCTTAGATTTAGAAACGACAGCACTGGTTAACACTCTCAAATAAAACACGGCCAATATGAACAGGAGAGGTTAAATAAAAAAAATTTAAACAAAATCATCATAAATTTTATATATAACGTCTGTCTCAAATTAGAGGTATACCACCAGAATATGAAAAGTGTATCATCAACTCCATAAATATATATGCTCAATTTTTGGGTGAGTTTGTGTTATTAACTGAAGGCATTATTATATGCAAAAAAGAAGCTTCATACAAACTAAAAATCGATGTTAAAAATAATAAAAATGATCAGGAGCTAAAATTATAATAATAGATTTTTTTATTTTACTTTGCGCAATATACTTTGACAATTATGCCACAGCTACCACATTGTTTACAATATTACGATATTACTTTATTTCTATTTAAGTATGTATATATAAATATAAACATTATTATTTACACATATTATTTTTAGTCATCTTTTTTTTATATTTTAACTATACATCGTTTTAGTATACATAAAAACAACACTTTTATAAATTATGCGTTAATTATTTACGATATTACCTATATAAAAAATGCATATATTAAAAAGTCTATCAAGCTGCGATGATACCGAAACAGTGGTACTGTCTATCATTTCAAAAATATCTTTTGTTCACAAACACTGAACTCACCTAATAATTTCCCCGCCGATGAAAGGCATGCGCACAACACGTAATAATAGAAAATATATTTAAAAAAACTCACCTGATTATGTCGGGAAGGCGTTCCAATACTTTTGGGTGTGTCTGTTTCAATGAGTTAGAAGGAGACAGAGCAACTGTACAGGCCAGCATGAGTTCCGTAGATAATTCAACGGGATGCATATGTGTTTTCTCATCCGGTGTCTGAAATAAAGAGTATTATATACCATTGTATTATTTTATATATATATATATATTTATATAATATGCAACATTCATATATTATAGATACATATGTATGTGTAAAGTGTATAGTACGTATTCGTATATATTGTTTGGTAAGATAAAATGTACGCATGCGCACTGCAAAAGCATACATACAAAATGTATATACTAAAAACAACTAAAGAAATAATGTAAAATTGTACATTCAGTGATTCAGTAGACAAACGATTTTTTTTTTTTTGAAAATGTAAAAATGCCGTAATTTTTAACTGCGATATAAAAAAAACATGTTGACAAAATTAGATATAATTGTGTTCCTTCCAAAATATGACCAACCTAAATTTAGGAAGGATCGAACAAAAAAATTAATCGATTTTATTATTTTGTATTTAATATAATATAGTATTACCATAAAAGGGTGAAAAATTTAGATGTTTTTCATTATATTTATAATTGTATTGTTATTTGTTTTTTTTTTTACTTTTTAAACGTATAATTCGGATAAATGAGAAACAAAAAATGAGCTTCAGCAGAAGACAAAATATTTAATGTAATATTTTCATTTTTTTCTCTCATCTCTCCTACACTCATGCACTCATTCTCTCACTCTATCTACCGTGCATAATTCTGACGCGTTGTATACCTCTCGGCCATTTTGTCATTAAATTTAAAAGTATCCTATGTTTTTTAGGGGTCTATATCTTTCTAACGACACCCATATCGAGGTAATCGGTTCAGCGGCTTAGACGCATACTCGGAACAAAAAAACATACGTTTCATCTTTATAAATAGATGTCTATAAAAGGATATGAATATTAAAAAAACTATTATCAATTACTGTTATTTAACATTTATAATAATATTTGTTTAGGATCTTCAAAATGGTATTAACGATGCTAAAACAAAACTAGATAAAGCGAATATATTTAAGAGCCTTTGAGGTTACCTCCTTTACCAGGGGATGTGGTAAAAATAAAAATATGTCCTGTAAAAGTGATTTTTTTGAAGATTAAGGGGGATGGATGACCGTCTCACAGAGACTAGTCAGCACGTAGGACGCTAGAAAGGCCCATTGTATACTATTACCATTTTCATAGAGACGTTCAAAATCCGTGAATCTACCAGATTTTTTAGTGAACTCTGCGATCTCTCCCAAGGGGGAGCCGGCCATATTAGATGGCTAAGTGCGATGCATTTGGCGACCTATTCAGGTGCTTATTTTGTTTTCAGTGATCTGTTAAGATTTCGAAAACTAAGCAAATGTCATGGCGCTTCAAGTTTAGCGCCGATTTAATATAAAAGTCTTTTTAAAAATAGCTTTAATATTTCATAGACAGTTTTGGAGGTCCATTGTGAGATTTGCCCTTTTTTATCAGGTCTCATAATCAAACGGCATTCTAAACTCTGACTTTGAAGATATGGTCTCGATCCAGATGAAAGCTTAACTTATAGGTGAGAAAAAAACCTGGCTTAAGCTTCAAAAAAAGGAAAGAGGTGGTAGGTTCAATCACTTTCAAAACGGATGTTAAAATTTTTCGAGTTGTGTAACGACCGTTGGCCATCTAGCTCTCTGCCACGATTTTTTGGAGGAATTTACAAAAAAACGTTATGGTAGCCCTGGCGTATTAATTATCAAAGTGGTATTTCCATGAAAGTTCACTATTGAGTATAACACCTAAATATTTTACTTTAGAAACTCTCTGGATAGGGTTAGATTCCAGATTAATGGTCCAAAGACCATCAGCAATTCTGGTCTTCCGTGTAAAAAGTATGACTTCGGTTACAGAAATACCGAGTTTGTTACCCTATTGAGAGATAGTGTTTAGAGTGTTCTGCATCAGATCGCATAGTAAACTATCGTATATTTTCCTGAGAGTATACTCGTTTTTGTCATCGGCTCAAACAATGAAGCAAGAACCCAACCTTTAGAAGTGCATAATTTATACAATACTTTACGATTTTTTGTGGATTGTGTTTACGTGTATAGAAGTTCAACAAAAAGAAAAAGAAAATTCTCTACTAATAATAATAGTTTTTCATTTTCTTTTATATAAAACTAACAATAGAAATATGCAAAAAATGTATCCATCGCCAAGTGTAGACGTGTTCTGCATCGTTTACATTTTACGAACGAATGGTAAGGTTTAGAAGGCATAAAGTTTAGAAGATCTGGCAATTGCTTTAAGAACGAGTTTTCTCTAAAGTTTTCTAACTTTAAAACTTTCTATACTTTAAACACCATCTCTCAAAATTAATTTTAAAATGAGTTATTTTAAACTTTAAACTTTCCTTTTTATAAATAGGGTAGTTGACCGACAACTAATTTAAACGGTTTTGTGGGAGAACCTTTATATAAGGATAGTAGTTTAACTACTCCATAGGGTATAAAATATCTCTATTACTTCAGCCAAAGATAATAAAAAACTCTTAATGGCGGCATGCAATCTACTCATTTTCAGCACACAACAACAATTGCATATGCTACACTTATTTTTACAATAACACAAAGAAAATAATAGAGAAAAGAGATATATTTACAGTAAATATTTCCATGTCACCATGGCCATACATTCAAACAAATCCTATGTTGAATAGGACAGAGTGTGGCGAGAATAGTATTGTAAGGCAAGGGTTATATTCTCTAGAAACACTTTTTTAAAGAGTTATCGGAGAACGGTTTATTCTTTGGCTAAAATATGTCTACACTAATATAATTTAATAAAGGAATCGCTAATAATTTTTTCGTCCGATGGTGGGGCTACATTATTGATAAAAAAAATAAATGTTTTGATACAAAATAAATACTAGGGCTGTGGAGTCGGAGTCGAATCGGTGGAGTCGTTAATTTTTTTTAGGAGTCGGAGTGGGTGTCGTTTAATTTACACCGACTCCGACTCCAATAAAAATGACAATGCCAAATGACATTTTACAAGGTTTTGATCAAGAAAGCAATTAAATACTACAATTTGCGGTAACTCATCAATTTTCCCACACCCTATAGGGAAAATCATAAGCGGTTATATAATATCTCTTTGATTAAATTCATTTTTTTATTTGAATTAAACATCTATTTTATAAAGATTTTTTTGAGTTGAAGTAAAGTCGGAGTCGGTGTCGTTTTTAACATTTTAAATGTCTGGAGTCGGAGTCGTAACGACTCCACAGTTCTAATAAATACACACACTAAAACACACCGAAATAAACATTACATCATATAAACATAATATACAAACAGTACCGAACTGCAGAAATAGTTGAAATCAATTCAACTTGAGCTTGGACTGATTGTTTTATGTTTATATTTGGGATTTTTTTTTTAAATGTATCTGTAATTATAATTATAAAAGTTATTCGTTAAATATATAATATATATATTAAAAAAAAAAGGTTATGCCATATAATAACTGCCCCCAGAAGAAAACTTAGGCTCGTAAGACGAGAACGACTCATAATTAACAATTTCACAAATATATATAATTTTATAAAAATAATATTCGGAGATGATGCAACTGAAAAGAAGTAAAAACGGAACGAAACGACAATAAATGTTTCACAATAAAACGATAATATATTTCATAAACATAATATATTATTATATACAAAAATATAAAATACTTAATTAGAATGGGTCAATTTATAAAAAAAAAAGTTGTAAAATAAATCCATTTTTTTAAATATTTAGGCGATAGATATAAATAATAAAATTTCAGTCAACCGCCAATACCCCGGTCAAATTGGCGTTTGTTTGTGTGGTTTTTACAATAACAACAAATTAAAACGGTGTGTCTTAAAGGCGTCTATGCTCGGGATTAGATTACGCGTAATCTGATCCTTCAAAAATCTCGAGCTAAATGCTCGTGAACCAAAAATGACTAGAGATTAGCTTTGACGTTTGTTGAATGTTCCGTTATTTATATATAGTTAAAGAAATTAACAATAAAATATAATAAATAATATCAAAAAATTCCGCGTGAAATAATATGCATAATATGATTTAGCTTGTGAAGAGTTAATCTTGCTTCTTTTCTTCGCAAAAAAACAATCAAAAAACAAGCAATCCACTAATTTCTTTCAATTCTCTGGTAAATTAAATTTCTTTTTACGCGCTTCCGCGCGATTTTCATTTAGCGCTTCGCGCCGTTTTTACTAAAAAAAAACAAAAAGTCAATCAATATACAACATGGTTAACCATTATTTTATGCATAAAAGACTTTGGCTGACATTACCGATCAATTCATAAAGAGATGGCGACAGTGACATTTTTTTAAAAGGACATATTTTTAAGTGGAAACCCCAATTGGAAACCGAAATTATGTCCAAATGGACATTATGTTCATATAAACCGACATAATGTCCAATTCTCTATTTGGACATTATATCGGTTTTACGTGGACATAATTTCAATTTGATAACGTCCATGGACGTTATGTCCGTGGCCGATATGTCACCTCACCTAATAATCATCGGCATAAAATAAATCGATCTCCAAATAAAAAAAATTGTGGTCATAAAAAAAAATTATGTGCACCTAAAATAAAATGAATGTGTTCACCGAGAAAAAAACATGCCCAAAAACATAAATGACCAACCAGAAAGTATAATCTGACCAAATTAAATAGCTTTTGTTCTTTTTATAAAACGCTTGCGTGCGCACTGTTTTTGTTTGGGTGCACACTTGGTAGGTGCACATTTTTATATAATTAGGAGCACATTTTTGAATTTTTAGATGAACAACAATTTTTTTTTGTGGTAGATTTTAAATTATTTGGTGGACAATATAGAATTATGTGGAGTAAGATAAATTGGATGCCATAATCATCTGTCATCATATCTGTACCTAAAATAAAGAAGACGTGTTATTCTTAAAAAGAGTTATTGCTTTCTGCTTTTGAGCTGCTGCGTATTAGTTTGGTGTTCAAAAGATACAAATAACAAAAATTTGTTTAAAAATGTTTTTTTTATTTTTTTTTATATTTTCCTGGGCCAAATGTAATAAAAAAATCAGATATTTCTTGGCAAAAGCATACAAAGAAGCATATATTGAAAAAAATAATCATTTAAAAAGTTATAGTACTTTTAGTAAATCAAGCGAAAGACAAAACAAAAAACCAAATCAAACGGCTGCCATTTCTCACCGGTCATTTTTGTTATTACTTATTACTTTTAGTCTTGGCTAAAGAATCAGCTTTTGAATTATATTTTTCTGACTGCCGCTACAATTTAATAAAAAATATTGAAGATGTTACATGCACGTACACTGTTTGATCAAGCTACTTTTAATTTCCGGGTTACTCTAGAAATAAAAAAATAAACCGGGAAAAATAATTTTATTTAAAGTCATATCAAGAGTTTATAAGAAAGCCACTATTCATAAATCATAAATATTCGTATACCATTATAGAGCCGATATTTTAATGCTATCGTGCATTAAAGAAATTATGTGTGAATATACATAATTTCCTAAATGCACGATATGCATTAAAATAACAATATAATATTTATGGCCCTTATTCAATTGTGTTAAGTGCTTCTATTTATATAACAGCCAAATTATGTACGTCAACATACTTTTAAAATGGTATTCTCAAAATACATCCCTAACAGCATACCTGTAGACTTTGCAGCAGAGCATCACATAAAACTATCACAGAATTTCCCAAAATAGCATGTCTAGCTATTTGTGGACAAGGCGAACATGAGTTTCTATAAACTTGAACCGCCAATATCACCGCTCTATAAAAATATTAATAAATATTAAATATAAATAAAATGTTACGCAAAAATGTCCTAAATATGACAATAGGTATTACTCACCTTCGAGATAAGTTAGAGCTAGACAACATTCCATCCTCCAATATTTTTGATAGACATCCTAAACCATCTAAGAGCCAAAAACACTGAAAGTCAAATACTTGTGCTTTCGCTACTAGTCGAAGAAGTTGTCCTAAAGGACGTTCGAAGCCCAGAGGTCCACCACCTTTTTTGAGGATTCCAAGCAATTTCGGAACTTCACTATCTCGGCGCATATACGACGGTACTGGCTGTAGCTCATTCATATATAAAGTAGATCTGTAACAAAGTGATCAAATTATATATATATATATATATAAATTTTTCAAACAATTTTTTTATATAAATTTAAATAAATAACAACAAATAAAGACTACTACAAGCAATGCCGGACAAAGGACGCATGACAAAGGATAGGAAAGTTACGGCAGTAACGGTCGATACAATCTTGGTCGTAGACACGAGCTGGAGAAGATGTGTGAAGGGTTGTGTTCAGGCTGAACATGGAGTGCAGGTGGCACTGCCGGAGTAGAGGTGAGGAGGGCTGCGGTAGAAATTACCGAGACTGGTTCAGGCTCAGTGTGGCAGAGACGACTAGGATCGACCAGACGATAGTTGGAACTGTTTTTTTATCTTCGGTTATGGTCGAGGTAAAATGGCATTGCAATTGCCAAAGCAGGGCTAACTGTGGAGATATATATACTTGCTTCGGGATATGGAGTTGATGGCTCAGACAGGACCGATAAAGCGGACCAGAACGAAGCCACACATGGTAGAAAAGGTAGGTAGACGGCAAATACAACCGGTTAACATGTGGTGGTAAAGCCAAATGGACCAGAAAATAGTGATAGAGATAGGCATTTTTGACAAACGAGGAAGAAGATAAAATTGCATCTCAACTTGAAGCGTCTCAAAAAAAATCCGAAAAGATAAAGAGACGTTTTACATGTACAATACCGTCTTTACCGGATTATCCAAGAGATCATACATGTAGGGAATATAAATTAACTGGATATGGATGGTATATTAATAATGGATTTTGTTTGTAAAAGCACAGACATGGTAGAAATGGTATTTCTTGTAAAATTGCGAAGACCTCAAATAATGCATTATCACTTGATTTTTTAGTGATCGAATTAAAGTATGACCAATTCACATTTTTCGTTAGATCTGTTTATAATCCACCCTCATGTACTGATTTTTCGGCTCTTGATTTGCTTGTAACTTCAATTGGCCATAAATTTAATAAAATGATACTTGTATGTGATTTATAACTAATATGTGTCTTTCGAGCAATCACTCATTATTATCTCTGAAAATATTATTTGCTTCATTTGATCTTATAATAAATGCTGAGCCAACTCATCTTTTTCCTAGTGGAAACCATGCTAATGTGATCTTCTTGTAGTTATTAATCCGGTTAAAGTTTATAGTCGAATTTGTGTTTTTGGTACATCTTATCGTGATCTTATTATTACATTTTCAGCTCCAAAAAAATATGTTTTGGATAGATTTTCAATTATTTGGTGGACATTATTGAATTATATGGAGTAAGCTAAATTGGATGACATTACAACCCCACCTAAACCCAAATTTTATAGAAACTTTAAGCACATTGACACTGCTTCTTTAATTATTATTACTGCTTTGGCTGATTTAGATGGAATATATAGTATTTTAGAAATTAAAAATTATAAAAGACCTCTGACGACGTACACAGTAGTTTAATTTATATAAATAATACATTGTAATCGCATATACATAACTTATTTATAACTCGTTTATATAATCACTTCAATTACGGGCATTTTGAGATACAGACGTTTTTTGGTAGTCATTCTTTGTCTATAATATATTTATATATACATTAGAAATTTAGTCAGCGATTGTCTATTTTAATTATTCAGTCTAATTTTCGAGCGTCATTACGGATTAAACAAATATGTACCCTTAAGGAAAAAAGAAACTACAAATGTATGTCCTTGGTTCAATACTGAAATCCATTTTGCTGCTGTCAATAGGGATTTAGCCCATGGTGCCTGAAGGAGCTCTAGATTGAAATCTGACTACTACTATACTTTTAGAGAAACGCGGCAAAGGGTTCTTTTATGAACCAAACCCTAGTTATACACTGTCAAAGAAATAGCTTTGGCTAAACATTGATTCGATTGGAAATAATTCAAGTGTCAAGTTTCATATGATATAAAATCAAAGGCTTTTGGTTTTGATGAAATTCCAATCAATTGTATTGAAACTACTACTACTATTCTACCCATTGTATTATAGCTACTTCCATTTTTCTTGATTCATGAAAGCGTGCGAAGGTTCTTCCATTACCAAAAAATACAAAACCTAAGTCTTTAAATAATCTACGTCCTATTAGTATATTGTCTGTCATTTCCAAGTGTGTTGAAGCTCTGATAAACATTTAAATAAATTATTTTCTTGGAAATAATAATTTACTTTCTGAAAAACAGTCTTAGTTTATGCCGAACAATAGTACTACAACTTCCATGCTTAAATTTAGTGATGACATTAGTTACGCATTAGATTCCTATCCACACTTAAGCGTACTTCTATTTCTTGATTTCACAAAGGCATTTGATAGTGTAAATCATGATCAGTTATGCTACAAACTACGTGACTATTTTAATTTTTCCTTTTCAGCAGTAAAACTTATTAATAATCTGTGATTTAGTGGTCCCATTGTTAGGAGTCATGATATTATTATTATCGTTAATATTGAGCTAGACAGAAACAAACAGTGGTCTTAATTCTTAGACTGAATCCTCTCAAAACACAAGCTATCTTTATATCGAAAACTCCTGTTAATCATAATCAATGGCCAGTTGTACTAAACAAGTAAGACTGCACAAATGGCTTAGACGTCTCTGAAAACTTTCTAATATTATTCCCCAAAACCTGCGCTTACGTTTGGTCAATACCCTTCTAATACCTTTTTATGGAAACACTTGCTTGAGCTTAATGGATAAACGTAAACTAACAGTTGCCTTTAATTCCTGTCTAAGATTTGTTTTTAAGTTTAAAAAAAATGATCATATTTCGATTCACACGGATGTTCCTTATCAAAATATTATGATTATAAAGTCTGTGTGGCTATGTATAAGATCATTACATCAAAAAACCAAACTACCTCTATTGTAAATTTAAATTCTTAAGATCTCTAAGAACATTAAATCTACTTACTGCTTTTTCATCAGTGGTATTTTACTTTGGAACTAACTACCAGTACATTAGTAAAGATAATAGGAAACTTTAACAAATTTAAAAAGGCTCGTTCGCGTCATTTTTTAATTTTGATTGATTACATGCTAGCCCAGTTTGCATGATTTTTGCACTTCTACCATTACTTATTTTGGGATTTTTATTGATGTGAATAGACCCTAACTGCGATACCGACTTCGCCGCACACATAATAGTACCTGCCATAATGAATTATATATAACTGTTTATATTTATTACTCTGAAATAAACCACCGTCAACACTAGACGTATTTTATATAAAAAACATCCTGCCTTATTTTTGCTATTTCATCCGGATCCAACGAAGTACTACATCAGTTATACGATAATCTACCATAACTACTACCAAAAATGTGATTTCGATTGATTGTGTGAATAAAGAGAATTTGAATACTATGTTCCTGGATTTTAATAATTCATTAAAAATAATATGGATATAAAACCAAGCTACAATAGTTTTATATCCATATTGTTTTAATGAATTATGTATCTATATATCTATTTTTTTCATAATGTTATATAATTATAACTTACTTTTAATTCATAGATATTATTATATTTTTACTAAATACATATTACCTGTTTAGTTCTATCTTGTGTTTATATAGTCTTCTTTTTATATTCTACCAATATACATTATATATTATAATATAGTATTGTTGTGTATATTTCCTCAGTCAAATGATGAATTTTTTAATGTAAAAAAAAAAGTTGAAATGACTATAAACAAAAAAAAGGTGATTTAAATAAATATATAAATAAATCCACAACCACTATAAATCAAGATCATGTAGATCATAAATATAGTGACGACATACATTTGACCCTACATCGTTCAATTCATTTTTTATAAAAGCATGTTATCACAGTTGTCTACTTAATATTTTTAATAAATTAAAAAAAAACCTACCTTAAAACCATTCGTTGCTTCAGTTTCTTCTGTTTTTTTCGAGCCGCTTTCGAGTTATGTTCTTTTGACATGTCAGATACAACCGAAGTGATATCTTCTTCGTAAAATTCAGAGTTTTCAATTCTTTGACCATTTTCATCAGTATTTCTAGTTGGAATGCTAAGTTCAACCGCACGTTGTCGAATATTCTCTATGTTTTCTTCATGACGCCGAGCTGACTCCTAAAAAATATTATATAATTAAAAAAAACATGCAAATATTTCACTTAAATATATAAATTACTTGTTGTTTTTGCATAATTTTCCGTTGTAGTTCTTCTGTTGTCTGTTGCTGCTGCATCTGAATTGCTAATAGTCTTTCCTCTCTATCTCTCGCCTAAATTTAGTTACTATTATATTTAAGTTGTTAAAAATATATTCAAATATTATCTACCTTATCCCGGGCAATTTGTTGTCTAATCTTTTCTTTTTGCTCCTGCATTTGTCCCACTCTGTATTCACGTTCTCGCCTAGATAACAATAATGTATTTACTTGTTTTATTAAATTGTACTGTATTTATGATTACCTAGTCTCATTCATTTTTTCTAGACGTCGCTGACGTTCCATTTCCAACTCAAGTCTACGTCGTTCTACTGCAGCTTCTTTTGCAGCTTTCTCTTCCACTTTTTTTTGACGTTCCTGCTCTAAATCCTGCAAACGTCCTTCTTGTTCTTTACACGATTCCATAAAATCTAAACGTTTGTTTTGGGCTTCTAAATTTTTAATAAACGCGATTTCTTTCATTTTTTCTTCTTCATCATGAGCTTTACGAATTTTATCTTTCAAATATTGTGTACGGTTTTCTGCAGCCCTCTGCAGTCTTTCTTCCATACGCATACGCTTTTCTTCGATTAAATGCTGTTTAGCTGCCTTCACATCTTCAACTCTGCCCAAAAGGAATTGAATCTTTAGAGCTTTCTCTTTGTTTAATGCTTCGCGCTTATCTTGAGCGCGTGTCTGTTTCACTTGATATTTTTTTAAGGTTTCATGTAATGACCTGCGTCTCGATGGACTGGATAGTTTCTGGTGTAGTAACTGGGCACGACCTGGATGGCGACTCATAAAAGCCTGTAGAGTAGCTAAGGTTTCAACTCTCTCACCCAATGATAAATCAGACAAAAGTGATTGATATCTTAACTCAAGGCTCATGTCATCGCAATCAAACAATGCATGTTCTATATTACTTGAATTATTGTCTGATTCTTCCAAATCTAATATAACTTCACAGTCAGTTTCATCTGTCTCTGTATCCACGTCAATCTCTGTGTTTTCTAATTCACGAATCTGCCGCTCTAAGCTCTCTTGTTCTTCCAGTAGTCTCTGTTGATCATCATCACTCTCGAGGTCAAGATCTTTATCTTCCATTTCGTCACTACTTAGAAATATACTATCTGTATATGTTACAATACTGCACTGATCGTCAACATCACGCAAAGGGCAATTCTTATACAATTCGGTGATAGCCTTAGATAGACCCATATTGGTTTGAATGTTCATGTCGATACGATTGTTAGCCAGAAATTCTGTAGGGTTTGTAATTGCTTTATTAGATATAGTTTTAATTTCACTAGCAGAGTTATTCATTTTTTCTTTGCGCATGAATTCTTTATGCAAAGATGTTAGTTTAAGTCCCGTGAGATCTGTTTTATGCCTTGGAAGTGATATGGCAGTGTTTTTAGTGGTATTGACACGAGTTTCCATTGAAGATTTTGACGTTCGTGATATCGGAGTTTTATTGATTGCAGATTTCTGCAAAGGCACACGACCAAACTTTGATGAACATATTCTTTTTGTTTTTATTTCAGATTCTTTTGCTTGCGTTACAGTATTGACGATGGATGTAGATTTTTGATTCCCTGCTGACAGTTTATTTGATCGTTTTATTGACAAATCTGCAATCTTATCTTGTTTATCATTTTTTTTAATATTACTAGTAATAATT
Source organism: Bolitophila cinerea (assembly GCA_010015015.2). Lineage (NCBI taxonomy): Eukaryota > Metazoa > Arthropoda > Insecta > Diptera > Mycetophilidae > Bolitophila > Bolitophila cinerea. Next base: position 14,404 of record JAAAKO020013267.1, read on the forward strand.
GATTTGGGTTCAACTTTCAATTCTTCACCATGCATTGCAAGTGTAGGAAGACTTGCGTATCCAGTTGGCTGATTAAAACGATTTGCCCAGTGAAAACTAGATCTTCTTCGAACTTTTACAGTCAGCCATCCATCATTGTCATCAGAAGTTACGTGTTTTGGTTCTGATTTACGATACTTTGCATCGTTTCTAGGATGATTTGATAACATTAATTGAGATCCACTAAGATTATGTCTCGATTCTTTAATTTTTTCTGTGCTTGCTTTAAGAGTAGACGTAGAACTTTGGACATCTTCTCTTACTTTTACCATTCTAGACTTTTGACGATTTGTGTTACACAGATCAATCATTGTTTTAGATCTAGAAGGCATTTTAGGGATATTATTCATAACTGAAATACATTTATTAGGCGGTTCAAATGTATTATTTTTAAGACTTTTTATATTTAATAATGAAGTAGTAGCTGACTTATTTAAAACTTGTGAACTGAAACGAGGTTTCTCAGTTGGTTTATTTTGTCGTTTCGGAATAGCAATTCCAATTGGTTTTATCATAACATTTTTTATTAAATGCAAATTTTTTTTTTCTAATACTGAAGAATGTATATTTTCTTTATTTGTTTGGGCATTGAGAAACTGAGATTCCATTATATTTAGTTTAGAAATTGTATAGTCAACAGCTGTAGGTTCTAAATTATGGATCTTATTTTTTGTGATATCATCATTCTGGACAGTGAATTCATATTTTTGTCGCCATTGAACTAATGTTAAATTGTCATCGTCTAAATCAGTTTGGCAAAACTGATCGATTTGCACAAACACCGAATTATTTTGAACTCCTAGTGACTTTGTAAGTTCAGTAAATGATTCTGTTTTATTAGTTTTATCAATGTTGTCATCATATGGGCTTGGTTTAGCCAAAAACAATTCTCGGATGTTACTTAATTTGGTTGCTTTGGCTAGACGGTTATTTTCATTAATATCGTCTAATTTCTTTTGTGGTGAAATTTTATTTTCCTCAATTGTAGGACATGGACTAATTTTTCCAGAAAAACTAGGACATGGACTTGATGTACTGGATCTGATTGTAGGACTAGGACTTGAAGCACTCTTTGCTCGAATACCTAAATCATGTTTGTAAAATAATAATACAAATACTAGTATAAGATACTCTAATCGTTATACTTACGTGGTGCAGGATTGCTTTTTCGAACCTCCCACGCTAATGAATGCGCCTTATGTGGCGTTGTTTCATAGTCCCAGGAAACTTTGAACCATTCGGCTAAAGCATTAAAGTCTCTTATGTAGTTTTCAAGAACTAGTATTGTTTCTTGGCATGACGATAAATTCTCGTAACATTCAACTGTTTGGTATATTTCGTTAACGGCTCGTTGTAAGTTTCCAAAAAGAAGTGCCCAATATCTAGCTTGGAGTTCTGAACGTTTATCTCTACCGGTAGATGCACTTCGTATCCTGGCACCAGACTTTAAATTGTCACCTACCGACAATTGGACACATTTCTTCATACTCATTTTTGGCTGAATTGGTGGTTTAATCAAAAACGATTCTAAATTTGTAAAATAATATTACTTTTAACTGACGAAATGTTAGATATTTATACTTACTTTGACTTAACTCAGATGTGTTAAACAGATGGTATGCTCTTAGATTACGGTCATCTAAACCATCTTGTAAAAATCGTTTATTCAATTCCATGTTGCATATAAAGATGTTATAAATTTGTTTTTATTCTTTTATTATTGAATTAACCATTAAAACTGTATATTATGGTAGGATTTATATTTATAAATTATACTATATTATTTCTTCGATTATTTGTAATATATGTATAGAATATAATTATAATATATAACTATATGTATATACATATATTAATTTTTATATTAATATACATATATTGACAATGTTATGTTTAATTATTTGTGTATTTTACTTGTACGCACAGTTAAAAAAAATAGTAACAAATTAAATAACATTAAACATTAAAATATTAAATGAATAGTTTTTATTTATTGTGTTTTAGGTTTTAGTTTATATTTGTTATTTTTATGTATGGATCATGAAACAACTTTGTTTGTAAGCTTAAACTGTCAAATTAGAAATGTCAAAACCCAAACCCATTTGATATATTTTGTTGACATTATAATTATGGTTTTTGTTATGGAAAAATACTTTGATTTCATTTTTTGTTCAAGAGAGTGAGCCACATTTGCCGAAGAAAATGCATAATTGATGCTGTTGTAAAGCTGCGTTCTCACATGGGATGTCAAATCTGACGATTGCGATTTTATCATAGTATGTGTGAAATGTCAGCGTACTTACACTGTATATAAGGCATCGCACACATATGCAAAATCAGTCGATTTTGCTGCGAACTCATGTCAAAACCGTAGCTTTTTTTCAGAAATCGTTCCAATATGTGACGTTTGACATAAGGTATAAAATAATAGAATGTGTATATCAATTTTATTTCTATTTTCTTTTCTATGAAATATGATTTACTGATCTCTATACAGCCCATTGATGCATGCTAGGTATTTTGGTGTACAAGTAATGTTCCCTGTAATGCATTTCAGCGGTTTGGAAATTCTACGATCGCATAGAATTCTCAAAAATCATTCTATTCTACGTTGTTTTGGTTTTAAAAATGTCTGA
>JAAAKO020013278.1:0-15562 GCA_010015015.2 Bolitophila cinerea
ACTGTAGCCCACACGGCCTCTGGCCGCCGGCCTGAAGGGCGATTGCACAACGTGTGCATAGCACTCCTTTTTAAAATCAAAGGGCCAATAATTGTTTTAAAAAGCGCAAAGCACTTCAATATTTATGTATAAATGAGGCCACTGGGCGGTTTTAAAAATATAGTTTCGAAATAATTGTATAAGAAAAAGAGAGAAAGAATTCGAAATGATTTTTGATATGGCATGAAATTTTCATACAACTCGATGTCATACAGTCTATATACAAAAAAAATCATATTATTTATTATTATTTTTTTACTACATTTATACGACATACAATTAGATTGTATATACTTTATGCACTGTAGCAAGCAATCATTAAATGGATTGTTACTCTTGCAACCACTTTGCTCAAGTGCGTTATGCGGTTCTGCCACTCGCAGACTCTCATCGCACTTGTGAAACACACACCAAGATAGACGGCCACCCCCTTCCCCCCGTATACCTGAAAAAAGTGGGAAGACTCTGATTAGTAATCATGTTGATTAAATGATATACAAATGACAATATATACTTACATTATGTATAGCTTTTGGTTGAGTGCAAATCAAATCGCATTACTGAAACGAAATAAAAACAAAAACACATTACAATACAAAACTATAATGTCAACTTTGTTCTGTTAACTTACCAAAAAGCAGTTGCTGCACCACATCGAACTCCCCCTTCTCCGTTAGCCTCAAGTTTTACAACTTGAGTTTCCAGTTGGAACGAACGTGGACGTGGAGATAGGAGTTGAGTAGGGATATTTGCGAACAATATCCCTATACCATTGATCCAACCTTATAAAGGGAAAAAAAAACCCTTCACCTCATTATGGAAAAAAAACTTAAAAACAAAACTTAAAAATTAAACTTAAAAATAAAACTTAAAAATACAACTTAAACATACAACTTAAACAAAAACTTAAAAATACAACTTAAATTAAAAATCTTAAAAATAAAAATCCACTGTCGTCTACCTAAAGAGAAAAAAAAGAAAAAAAAAATTAAACAAAAAAAAACACTCTTACCGATAAGCCGATCGCGCAACTATTTTGGGACCTATTTGGGAACGCAACCATTCTCAAAAGACAGACAACATACGCAAGCAAATCAAACAATAAAAATCAAAATCGTTCAGGAACAAAATCAATCAGGGACAACATTCAACATTTCGGCATACACGATATTTGGTGTGTACAAACTGGAATCATTTGGCATCAGTCTACCTTGTTTCAAAAGAAACAAAGCGTTCGTCTCGACAATTTTTACTTTTAACTTCTCTTGTGATCGTACTCGAGACAATGCAACATAGAGTTGTCCATGCGAAAAAACTGGGAGATTTAGGTACACACCCACCATATCAAATGTTTGTCCTTGTGATTTGTTTATGGTCATTGCATAACACAAACGTACAGGTAATTGGGTGCGTTGTAACGTGAATGGCAGATTGTCATCGCTAGTCAATTTCAATTTGGGGATTACGTGCTCTTGGCCTTTGTTTCCACCTGCGGCAATAGCTGCCACAATTGAATGCTCGTACAATTTCTTCACTACCATTCGTGTTCCATTGCACAAACCGGCTGTCGTGTTTATGTTACGCAATAACATAATAGGTGCATTCACCTTCAGTGTTACAATATGCAAAGGTAACGCCGTCGGTGACCTACTATTCAAAAATGAGACTGGATATTCTAATTCATAATCGGGATTTTCATCAATATATTCCTTAGTCAATTCAATCTCATCAACACTAAAATACACTCGTGTGGTAACAATTGTTTCATGCATCATTGCCAACACTTGTGCATTAAGAGCATGCACATCTTCATTAAGCGGACTTAGGATAATTCGCTCCAAATAATTATCAATATGCTCTGCCCGAAAGTCAGTCCCGTATATTTCATGCACAATATTGGTGGTGACACATGCTTGCGGTATCTTAACATGCGATGTACCTCTAGGATATACCAAATGTTTAGGATCGCAGTCAATTTGAGTACCATTACCCACTCGTAGCAACCATTTAGAAAACTCGAGCTGGTTCGAATCGACGCGCATATTTGTTTTCAGATGCAGCGTCTCAAAGAATTGCCAGGATTTAGATTTCTTAACGGTGGAGCTTATAATGGTATCACGCTGACCGCGAATAACCACTGGTAAACATTGTCTAAAGTCACCACCTAATAGGACGACTTTGCCACCAAATGGCCGATCTTTTAAAAGTGTGATATCACGCAACACACGATCAATAGCATCCAATTGTACACCCAGAGCCATTGTCACCTCATCGATAACAATGATACTTGCGTGAAACAATCGTTCGGCATCTGGTGTGTACCGTGCAATTTTTGATGCATATGTGTCCGTCACTTTTAACGGCAACAGAAATTGTTTGTGAATTGTGCAACCACCTTTCAACAAACTGGCAGCGACTCCGGTAGTAGCACAAACAATAGCCTTCTTCGACATGCCACGAATAGTGGCAAGTATTGTTTCGTACAAAAATGTTTTGCCACTACCACCGGGTCCATCGATAAAAAAATATCGTTCCATGCAATCATGCGTGTTCACAGCATGCATAATGCGATCAAACGCATTGCGTTGATCGACATTCAGTCGCAACACATTTCGTGCACCATCTTCTCGTTCGGCTGTCGCATCATACGATTCTAACAATGCACCCAGATCACCAGTGAAGTCAGCCGGAATTTCATGCATCGGCAATTGAAACTGTGCAAGGGTACGATCGTGCATGCTCAACAGTCGCGCAATATCATGCAGTGCAAGATTTTCAGCTAACGACTGGTTCACGTTCGTACTCCTCCGCAAGAAGTCTTCACTGAGATCTGCTTTGAACATTTCCCATAACTTAAGTGCACTACCATGACCATTAAATACTAAAACTAAAACAAACATGCTACGCAACTGGGCTGGCATCTGAGCATTTGTAAATTCACGTAACGCCCGCTCGGACGATCGATCGTCGCGTATGAGTCCTAGCTTTAGTGCCGCCTCTGAAAATGTATCATAGACAAATCCGGTGGCAGCATCTGTGCGTAGATACTCATAGCTGGTCGGTCCGCGGATATGACATAACAATTGTTTCAATGAAAACAATTCTACATAGCGGGGCGATACAAAATTCAGTCGAGGCAAAATCATGTCTCCCCTCCTCTGACGCTCTACCCACTTTTTCTCCCCTCTATTCCAAATAAAATGCATCGGAATTTCTACATATAAATATTTTCGTGCTGACATGCTTTCTAAATTTAAATCAAAATATCTGGTAAGCTGTGTATGTCTACCTCGCTCAAGTGCCTCTTTAGCTTTCCGGGAATCGTTTGGAACACTAACACATTGCTTCTCAGGCAAATGCACGGGCAACTTAGAAATAGAATGCGAAGCAAAGTGCATCTCGTATCCAAACAATTTCCAGATAGACTCAGGCGCACTTAAATATCTAGCATTAATATAAGCGGTCGTTTCATCGTAACCTTTTTCTGAAATGGCCTCAACACTCGCACGATCGGAACCTTTATTTATATATTTGAACAAATATTTAACAGAGTGTATTGACACACACGACACTACATTAATGTGAGAATTGTATTTAAGCAACAAATAGGGATTATAAGGAACCACCCAGGTATTATCCATGTGTATTGTGTTGTTTCGGCTCTTTTTCAGATAAACTCTACCATTGTTCGGCCGCTTATATTCTGTCTGTCCATTATTACTAAGAATGCTGACATTCAAATGAACTTTTGGATATTGTTTTGCGCATACTTTTAACTCACCTACTTTCTTCTGTTGCATGCACACACATCTAGGATTTAACGATCCACATGGGCCATGCATCATCATTTTTGTGACTGCATCAAACAAACGTGGCTGTTTGACGCAGTCAGGCAAATCGGCAGACACATACATATCTAAATCATCGCCGTTGCGCACGCGATCTTCATTGTGTACAAATAACAAAATGTGCGCATGTGGCAGACCACGTTTTTGGAATTCAATTGTATAAACTAATGCAATTGGTCTGCCAAAGATAGAATTTTTGTATATGTCTTCGATAAGCCGCTTAAGTTTACCGTAAAATACTCTAGCTACTATGTCGGCCCTATCCTCTGGTTTCTCACCCGGTAACAATTGAGTCGTAATTTCTGGCCACATTCGATTGCAAGTGAATGTAATAAAAAAATCAGGACGTTTAAAATGTTCTACAATCGTCATGGCGTCATAGTAGTTACTCCGATGAAACCGCTCCGAGCCCGTAAACGAACTCGGCAGAATAACTACTCGGCCAGTGGCTGGAATACCATGGCTATAACTATATTTGCGGATGAAGTCCAGCAAGCCATAGTAAGAATCAACGCGATAGGATGCTTGATTTCTTTGCTGACGATGAAAACAGAGACGCTGTTCTTCCACTCGAGCATAACAGTCGATAAAATACTGTTGCGTTAATTTGCGAGCATGTATCAATGTATTAAACTCGTTTGGCCTTATCATAAAACGATATGTGTAATACTCGGCCGTACTAACGGTATTACGTTTGGTATTACAATTTACTTTTTTTATGTCTAATTTAAAACTTTGCTCACCGGTGGGATACAACAACGGATAGACCATTGCGTCACGATTCGCATCTAGATACGATAAAGTTGCTATCTTGCCAATTTTTGGGTAAATGTATACGTCTCTCTTGTTACGGGTTTCGAAATCAGAATCAAAGACCATACATACTTCATTTGTAGTTGGAACCGAAAAATTACCCTGCATTGTTTGTCTTAATCTAATTTCGTCCCTATTTTGAACAATTGCTACACATACGCTACGCTGATCAACTCTACCCTGTGCTACTAATCTGGCTGATTCATCTGCAATTTGTTTCAGCATTTTATACGTGCGCGTGAACGGATTAACTATACGTAACATGCTATCTAATTGATCTAAAAGGCTTACATCTAAATCACAATTATGTCCTACTGCCATGCGTCGTCTATTGGCTTCGGCTGTATCAAAAATGTACAGGTGGCCATAATTTTCCTCACCGGTTTTATAATAATTTAAATTGTGCGTAATATGACCATTTACACGAATTACGGGAGGACCATTATCTGTAAGGGTTTGCAAAGTGTGTGAAGCAGCAAACGCAGCAAATGCAAGCGAATTATTAAAATTACGAATATACTTAAAATAATGTTGATTATATGTATGTGTTGGCATATACATAAGGTCATGCAACAATTTTGGTAAGGGATTCAATGTCGGAAGGACAATTCGACCCTTATCACAACACAGTGACATTGACTTGTCTTTGGGTAACTCATATTCAAAATAAAATGCCGAACAAAAATTACAATTATTAGTAAACGGCCCAAGACTTATTACGTTAACGCGTGACTCATCAAAGTCTTCAAGTTTACATGCAGCGGCCATATATAATGCAAAATTATTATTTCTATTCCTATATATATGTGCAATACGTTCAGTCTCCAAATCCGTCTCTACTGGAACGTTTCCCAGCCCAGACCTACTATTATTATGATTACGACTACGACTATGACTATGATTACGACTATCCTTACTATTACTTTTACTACTACTACGTGCCTGTTCGGTGTTCAATAAAAGTCTCGGCGCAATACGTGCTGAACTACGCAAAGGAATTGCATTGTTATCAACAACTACCTTTCGTTTTGGTAGCAAAACTGGCGTGACAGGTGCTGCTGCTGTTCGCTTTGCTATTCCAGAGACTTGTATTGATGAAGATGGTGCATTTTTTTTTACTGCAACAACCAGAGAATGTTGTGCTGCTGGTCGCTTTATATTCATAGCACGACGTGCTGGTATTGGTGGTAAAGGTTGTACATGCTCTTGCACTGTACAGGGTATTAGACAAAATAATGCGCTGATACGGTCGACTGGCATAGACGTAGAGGTCGTAGAATCATCATCAAATACGCTACTATCGAATTCGATGAGTGTGCTTGCGAAATTAGGACGTACCCAATTTACTAAAGCCTCTAACGACGAAAACGTCACAACCGAGGCTTTACCATTTGCAACGCAATTACCTTTATTGTCTCTTGAATGACTGTCAAACACAATGAACTGATCGCGGGAGTGATCATCTAAAATACGCATAAAGGCCATCGATATATTACTGCATGTAAATGCGACATATCGATGTTGCCGAAATGCATACTGAAGACTTCGTGCAAAATGCTCATTGAATCGACCGCCATCCGTAAATTGGTGATCTACAATAAACTCAAATGTTGTACGCTGGAACTGTATAAATCGGTTCACGTGCTCAACTGCCAAATAAAAACCATCGTTTTTATCTTGGGCCGACAAATTATTGTACGACATCTTGTAGATGTTGTCGCCCTTCCTCAATATGGTATCGATACAATCCGAAGTCCATTCTAATGGTGTCTTCTTGTGCGCGTATACCAGAGCGCATACAACATTTGCAGTACATTGACGATTTCTCGTACTATCACTGAACTGTAGATCTCCTTGACTAAAACTACCCTGAACGATTTTAAAATTTGTTGTTAGATTTGCTCGCTTTGTTGCCTTCTTTTTTGGTGCCCCACCACGCAACAAAAGAGGCTCCAAAGCTAAAAAAAAAAAAAAAACATAAATACACACACACACAATTGTATAGAAAAATAATAAATATGATAAAATATATACTAAAAGCTAAAAAAAAACAATATAATTAAAATACAATATATTTAAAAGAGTTATTTATATTCCTAAAAAAATATGAAATAAAAAAAAACATTTGAATTTTTTTTTTATATATACACTTCATGGCATTAGTTAAAAAAAAACATATTTTTATAAAAATAATTTTATAATAAATAAAAAAAATCATTTGCAATATTTGCAAAAAACACATTTTCTTAAACAAATAAGAAAAATCCAGAAAAAAATCACTAAAATTGCTGTATTCAAATTCAAATATACATAACAGTACAATCTTAAAATTACAAAAAAAAGATATATTTTAACTTTTTAATATTTAGGAGTAGCGTTATGCTCAAAATACATAATATTTAAAGCAGATACCAATGTATATCACTTTTCAATTAAAGCCTTTTTTAATAAAAAAGAAGACTTGTTTTATTTTTTAAAACATATTTGTATATAATAGATTTTCACATTTATATTCATAAATCACATATTTTTCACATATTTTACGATTCAACTATTTTAAAGAGAACTTATTCCCAAAAAAACATGTAATACACTCAATTGTATTAGGTGGCGCTCATAGTTTTTTATATGATATCATATTAGTTTATAATAATATGTATATTGAAATAATATATGTGTGCTTTACAAAATAGTAACAAAAATACGAACATTATATTTTATATTTTTATGTAAAAATATCTTAAATGGTATTATCCATCAAACTGGTTACATCAACGTCATTTATGCATACTTTATTTTGGGTAGATCTTATTAATTAGATCGTCTAAAATTTTCAGATAAGTTTTTAATGTTTAAGAGTAGCGCAGTCTAAAAACACTTATATGATGAAAAAATATCAAAAATGCAATACAATCGGTTATTGTCGCATATCATATATTTTCAAAAAATGCAAATTTTTGCTTTACACAAAATTTCTTGGCGACAGCAATATATTTGCAAAATTACAGATTTGCGTAATAGTACTCTTACACATTATCAAGATTTTTTCTTTTATTGCATACAATATAACAAAAAAATACTACCGAATAAACGATTGATGTACAAATAAAAATATTTAAAAAAAAACATAAAAATTTAATTTTAGAAAATAAAACTGAAAGTGCGATGCAATTTTTTTTTGAAAAAAATGCAGGTTAAGTATTAAACATGCTCAAGATTAAAAATAAATAATATTTAAAGCATCTACCAAAATATACAACTTTTCAATTAAAGTTTTTTTAAGAAAAATGATATATATATTAATTTTCACTGTTCTTAATATATTTGTATATACATACATATATATATTTTCACATATTATTTCATAAATCATACATTTGCCAAACATTTTAAGATTTTTCTTTTTTAAAGTGAACTTATTCTCAAAAAATATTTAATACACATAATTAAATTAGATGGCGCTTTTTTTTTATTTAACATTATTAATCTATTTTCTAAATTATAGTTCCGTGAACTATTTAAAAAAAATTGAAAATGAAAAGTACTTTTTTATGTGGTTATTCATGTTATATGAATTTCGATTTCAGTACATAAGCTTGAACTGACCAAATGAACGAAATATTGAAAAAATCTTTATGAAAATTACAAATATTTTCAAAAGCATTTTATTATATTCCTTTTTTTCCATTTGTAAAATATGTGTATTATACATACGTGACATATTTATTTAAATTTAAAAATAATTTAAAAATATATACTTAATATGTTTCAAATACATAACAGCACAATCTTAAAAATGTTAGAATTTTGTTTTAATTTTAACTTTTTAATATTCAAGAGTAGCGTTATACTCAAAATAAAAATTAATAATATTCAAAGCAGATACTAATGTATATCACATATTTTCTACATATTTTACGATTTAACTAATTTTAAAGAGAACTTTTTTCTAAAAAACATGTAATACACACGATTTTATTAGGTGGCGCTAATATTTTTTAACATCATATCATATTAGTTTATAATAATATGTATAGTAGAATAATATATGTTTGCTTTCAAAAAATAGGAACAAAAATACAAACTTTATATTTTTTATTTTTATATACAAAGATCTTAAATGTATTATCCATCAAACTGGTGACACAAGGTCATTTATACATGCATAATGCTGGGTAGATCTTTTTCATTAGATCATCTAAAATTACCAGATGAATATTTATAGAAAATATAACATACAGATTTTAAGTGTTGTTTTGTGTCAACGATTGCAGCGATTGAGAATAAAGCTCGGATCACACGCATTACAACATAACCTATACCGTTCACAATCGGTTATTGCAACATAAAATTTGAATTTTTATATAAGCATGCTGCTCAACGAAAACTCATTAAATTCTATATATTTGAACATCAATACTTTGATTATATAAAGTATAAAAAATAATTAAAATAATATGCAAATGCATATATCTAACAAAACCAAAATTATTGTTTTTTAAATATATTTTAATATATATACAAATTTAAAGTGCTTATTCAAATAACACTCGGTCAGCAGTTGCAGTGGTCCAGAATCAAATTCTAGTCGCACGCAGCACGACTTAACCTACCGTTCACAATCGGTCATTGTAGCATATAATATGTATCTTGATCTATGTCTGTTGAGCTTTACACAAAATTTCGTGGCGACAGCAATATATCTGCAAATTTTACAGATTTGTGTAATAGTGCTCTTACACATTATCAAAATGTTTCTTTTTTGGCATACAATATAACAAAAAAATATCTACCGAATAAACGATTAATGTACAAATAATAATATTTTTAAAAAAACATAAATATTTTATTTTAGAAAATAAAATTGAAAGTGCAATGCAATTTTTTTTTGGAAAAAATGCAGGTTTAGTATTAAACATGCTCAAGATTAAAAAATATATATTTAAAGCAGCTACCAAAATATACTACTTTTCAATTGAAGTTTTTTTAAAAAAAATTATATATATTTATTTTCACTGTTCTTAATATATTTGTATATACATACATATATATTTTCACATATTATTTCATAAATCATACATTTGCCAAACATTTTACGATTTTACATTTTTTAAGTTAACTTATTCTCAAAAAAATGTATTACACATAATAAAATTAGATGGCGCCTTTATTTTTATTTACCATTATTAATTTATTTTCTAATTTATAGTTCCGTGAACTATTTAAAAAAATAGCAAATAAAAATACCTTTTTATGTGGTTATATATGTTATATAAATTTCGATTTCAGTATAATACTGAAATGATCGAAATATTGAAAAAATCTTTATGAAAGCTACAAATATTTTCAAAAGTATTTTATTATATTCCTTTTTTTAATTTGTAAAATATAAATATATATTAAATTTATTTAAAAATACATACTAAATATGTTTTAAAATAAAAAAAATCATTAACAATTGATATAATTTTGATTTAAAAAATATATGTTTTTTCCATAGATTAAGGCCTTTTATTTAATCACTTTTTAAATACTTATTTTGCCATTTTTAATTACTTAAATATCCTAGCCCTATATATTTATATCCTGGGCTTAAAGGGAAAACATAGTGTGTTTTTAAAAAAAATGACTTATTAATGCCATTTTGTTTAAAAATACATATTTTATCATATTTTAAGAAAAAATTAAGATTTTTTTGGAGATGAATCAAAAATTTCTTTATGAATTCCAATTAAATGAAATTTCTTAAAAAAACAATAATAGGGAAAACAAACAAAGCTTTTAGTATTTTTTGTAATTCAACATTTTTTCAAAACAGTATTTAGTTTTATTTTTTCAGATTGATTTATGATTGTTAAATTATCGAGTTCTAATAAAAATCCTTCTAAAGAGAGTTAAAATTTATTTAACGAACTCAGTAAAAAAACATTTAAAAAGCATCCAAAGCTGGAATAGATGACTAATTAAATGCAATTTCTTAAAAAAACAATAGAAAGGAAAACACACAAAGCTTTTAGTGTTTTTTTGTAATTCAACATTTATTTAAAACAGTATTTAAATTTATTTTTTTAGATCGTTTTATGATAGTTAAATGATCGAATTCTAATAAAAATCCTTCAAAAGAGATTAAAAATTTATTTAACGAACTTAGTAAAAAAAACATTTAAAAGCAAAATCAAAATAAGTATTTTTAAATTATTTAAAATTCAATATATTTTATAATAATGCATTTCCCAAATTTATATAATAAAACTATTACAATACTTTTAAATGATTTATGTACAAAAAATATATATTACCAAAAAAACTTGTATAACAAATATTTATAAAAATCATGAAACTATATTTTTGTAAAAAAATGATTAATATTATTTTTAAGAATTAAAAATTCTATTGCACAAAAGAAGAAAAGTACATTTTTAAATTAATACATATTTATTTAGTTTTATACATATGAGAAAAGTCTGACATTTTTCTAAAAAACACGATACATTTCATTTATATTAAAAACATTCAATCGTTACTTTGTTTACATAAAGTATAAACAATAATCAAAGCAATATGCAAATGCATATATCTAGCAAAACCATTTTAAAAAAATAATTTCAATATTGAAAACATTTTTTTTTGTGTTATGGTTTTATATTTTAAATTAAAACAAAAATATTTTAATTAAAAAAATAAATAAATAATTAAAAAATATTATTTTAAAATTATATATCTAAAAATTATTTTTTTTGGGAAAAATGGAAGTTGAGAATCAAAAATGGTCAAGATTACAATTCAAAAACATATATAAAAAGAATAATAAATAGTTTGGATTAAATTGTAAAATACGTTCATACAACGTTAAAAAATGACAATATTGACAATATTGACAATATTAAAGCCTATTATTTTATCACTTTTTTTAAATATTGAGTTAATAATGCCAATTTGATTAAAACTACATATTTTATCATAATTTAAGAAACAATCTACATATTTCTTGGAGATGAATCAAGAATTTCTTTATGAATTCTAATTAAATGCAATTTCTTAAAAAACAATAGAAAGGAAAACACACAAAGCTTTTAGTGTTTTTTGTAATACAACATTTATTTTAAACAGTATTTAGTTTTATTTTTTTTGATCGTCTTATGATTGTTAAATGATCGAGTTCTAATAAAAATCATTCTAAAGAGATTTAAAATTTATTTAACGAACTCAGTAAAAAAACATTTAAAAAGCATCCAAAGCTGGAATAGATGACTTGAAATCAAAATAAGTATTTTTTTAATTATTTAAAATTCAATACATTTTATAATAATGCATTTCCCAAATTTATATAATAAAACTCTTACAATACTCTTAAATGATAAATGTACCAAAAAACAAAAATATTACCAAAAAAACTTGTATAACAAATATTTAAAAAAAATCATAAAACTATATTTTTTTTAAAAAAATGATTAATTTTATTTTTAAGAATTAAAATATCTATTGCACAAAAGAAGAAAAGTACATTTTAAAATTATTACATATTTATTTAGTTTTATAAATATGAGAAAAGTCTGATATTTTTCTAAAAAACACGATACATTTTATTTATATTAAAAACATTCAATCGTTACTTTGTTTACATAAAGTATAAACAATATTCAGAGAAATATGAAAAAAAAATGTTGTGTTATTTTAAATTAAAAAAAAATATTTTATTTAAAAAAATAAAATGAATAAAAAAATATTATTTTAAAATTATATATCTAAAAATATTATATTTTGGGAAAAATTCAAGTTTAGAATCAAAAATGGCCAAGATTAACAATACAAAAAAATATATAAAAAGAATAATAAATAGTTTGGATTAAATTATAAAATACGCTAAAAATGATAATATTGACAATATAAAAGCCTATTATTTTATCACTTTTTTTAAATATTGACTTATTAATGCCAATTTGATTAAAAATACATATTTTATCATAATTTAAGAAACAATCTACATTTTTATTGGAGATGGATCGAGAATTTCATGATGAATTCTAACTTTCTTAAAAAAAGGAAAAACACATTTTTAGTGTTTTTAATAATCAAACATTTATTCAAAACAGTATTAATTTTTTTAAGATCGAATTACGATTGTTAAATTATCGAAATTTTTAAAAATCCTCCAAAAGAGATATAAATTTAAATAAACAAACATACTAAAAAAACATCAAAAGCTGAAATAGATGAATTGAAATAAAAAAGAATGTTCTTTTAATTATTTAAAATTCAATTCATTTCATAATAATATATTTAATTTTTTTTGCCTGTACTTTATAATTATCATAAAATATTATTTTATTTAAATAAAATAATTTCTTTAATATTACCTAAAATAAAATATTTTAAAATACTAAAAATTGTCTATTCCTTCACTTATACATATTTTTACCACTTTTTATGCACTTATGTTATTTTGACTGTACTTTTTAAATATTATATTTTTTATATAAAAATTACACTAATTAATAATAATATGCACTTAGTGTAATTTATAATTATTTTTTTTTCAGTCACTTCTTTAATATTACCACAAATAAAACATTTAAAAATAACAAACATATTCATTCTGTCACCTATACATTTATCTAGCACTTTTTTAATCTAACTTGATTTTTTAGATTTAATTGAAACGTATTTTTCTTTTCCTCTAAGCCCATAATATATGCAACAAATGGATGACACTTATAAATATGCATAAATACATATAGGCAAGAAAGATCGCGCACTCACAAAAACACAAATGGCGAGAATATGTGTTTTTTGTATTGAATTATATATTCACACGGATAACACTAATTTATTCCTAAAAAATATAGGGAGGTACACACACACACGCAAATGTACACGCACAAAAACACAAACTTACCATTTTGATCTGGCGTGGACACATAGACTCCCTGGAAAATAGTTATGCCTGCGATCGGCGTCATCTTCTGCTGCTGCTGCTGTTGCTCCATGGCACTAATAAACACTTAACACTTTCACTTTCACTTGAATTTACTTTAAATTACTAATACTTGCACTTGCGCACTTGCAAATTCAAAAGAAAAAAAAACCAAAACCGTAAACAGCGAAACTGCGTAACACGACCTTCTGCGATAATTTGTAAAAAATCTGACAAATTCATAATGGCGGTTCTCTTAACAGATTAGAGAGAAAGAGTACAAACTATCACACGATATATCCATTGCACACTAAATCAAATTCGATTGCGCAATGTATGCATGTGTGTGTATAAATGCCTGCGCAACAAAGTCTTGTGTGTGCGCTTCATATATATTTGAATGTGTGCGTGCATGCGAAACTTCCCCTCACACACCAAACCGACTACGCAATGTATGCGTGTGTGTGTGAATGCCTGCGCAACAAACTCTTTTGCATGTGGACATATATATTTGAGTGTGTGCGTGTATACGACAATTTCCCCTAGTGCATATTAATGTGTGTGTACGGGTGTGAGAACAATACAAATGGTTCACCCGCACGCGTCGCGCATACCATGGAATTATAATAAGATCGGATTAGCGAATGTGATGCTAATATAAATTAGTCAATTGACTAATGCAGAATGGTTACTTTTCTAAAACAAATACCCATACAAAAAATTTAAAATAGTTATTTTTAAATTATAATAATTATTTAAAATTATATTTACTAAATTTATTATTATTCTATATTTCAACTATTTTTCTTAGGTTTTTTTATGAAGATATGAATAAAATTCAATATTATTAATTAATAATAAATAATTAGTTCCAAGTCTTTAGTTTAACTTAAAAAATAATTATTATTTTTTAATATCAAACAATAATTATATATATAATATTTAGTTCGAAAAAAAATTGACAAAAAATAATAATTATATAATAACTATTTTTTTTTAAATCTCTGGAAAATAATTATATACAGGTTTTTACTGCTTATTTATATTTATTTAAAATGAACTTAACATTTTTTTATGTCGTTAGTAATATAGTATTATTAAATCAGAGCTCTAAAATTATTTTCAACATTTTATAATAATCAGTGTTTTTTTAAATATTTTTAAATTTTATATAATAAATCATAGTTTTTAGTGTATATTTTTCAATGCTCTGATAACTACTAATTCTAATTTATTATCAATCATATTGCACCACATTATAATTCAAAACTTAATTTTATTTTATTTACATATATATATTTTGAAAAAATATAAAAAACATCTATAACGCCTCCAAAAATTATAAAACCTATTAATACTATCGGGTCGTTGATTATAGAGTTAATACTCATACAAACAGTTCAGAAACAATTAAAAGGTAGTACATACATACAATCAAAATGTAGTACATTAAGTACGATCGTACCACTTTGACAGCACTTATAATAGATAATATAGAATAGAGAATAGAGAATAGAAACAAATTTAGAAAATGACTAAGCGTAAACAAAAATATCACGTGTTGTGTCTTTCTCTCTTTATCTCTATCTTACGCACTCAGTCAAACCGACTACACAATGTATGTATGTATGCAGGAATGCCTGCGCAACACATTCATATATATATGAATGTGTGAATGCTATAAATTCCCCTAATGTGTATAAAAGATGTGAGCGGGTGAGATATACACATTATATCTAATATGTCATAACATAATGTCTGCGATAATTTATAAAAACATCTGACAGATTCATAATGGCGGTTCTCTTAACAGATTAGAGAGAAAGAGTACAATCTATCACACGATATATCCATTGCACATTACGCCAAACTCGATTGCGCAATGTATGCATGTGTGTGTATAAATGCCTGCGCAACAAAGTCTTGTGTGTGCGCTTCATATATATTT
>JAAAKO020013289.1:0-17074 GCA_010015015.2 Bolitophila cinerea
CGGATCACCTGCTTCACGTCGATCTCGATCCAGCCCTGGTGATTGCGGGGCCTCATGAAGCTCTGGCAGACGCGCTTTTTTACCTTTGTTGTCTGCAAAGGTGCACGATAGGAGATTAGAGAGAGAGATTCGGGAGAAAAATAATGTGGATATTAATTAAAGTCTAATCTAGGAACACACATTTGTATATTTGTTTAGTGGCGGTCAGTCAAAAAAGGAGTATTTGGAAAACTGTAATTTATGGATATTATGGTTTTAACTATAATCTCAAAAACCCATTAAGAACTGGTATACCAAAAAATAAATAAATTGAGTGAGATCATTCGACACTAAAATGCCTGCTCAATGGTTCGGGAGTCGGATTATGACCCTCAATAGCTCAAGACGTTAACCTCAACTCTAGCTTGTACATTGGAAATATACCCTATGGTATTATCCTAATTTACTTTATTCACGATCAGTAGTCGAAGTCTGTAATAGCAGTCGAGTCGAATCGAGTCGAATCGAGTTGAATCTAGTCGAATCGAGTCCAATCTAGTTGAATGGAGATGAATCTAGTCGAATCGAGTCCAATCTTGTAAAATCGAGTCGAATCGAGTCAAATCCAGTCGACTCAAGTCGAATCTAGTCGAATCTAATCGAATCGAGTCGAACCGATTCGAATCAAGTCCAATCGAGTCTATTCGAGTCCAATCGAGTTGAATCGAGTCGAATCCAGTCGAATCCAGACGAATCGAGTCGAATTGAGTGGAATCTAGTCGAATCAAGTTAAATCTAGTCCAATCAAGTCGAATCGAGTCCAATCAATTCGAATCGAGTCCAATCAATTCGAATCAAGTCGAATCAAGTCGAGTCGAGTCAAATCGAGTCAAATCTAGTCAAATCAAGTCGAATCGAGTGAGTTTTCATACGCCCGTAAATGCTAGAGACATTTTTGACTGACATAAGAAAATTCACTCGATTTAACTTGATTCAACTCGATAAAATTACCAAAAGCACATAATCTATAAAGCACATAACATAAAATCACATAACCTAAAAAGCATGGTAGGCAAAAAATTGTTAACTAAAAAACATGTAATCTAAAATTCACGTAACAATTCTTAAGAAAAGTGTTAGTAGGTATAACAATGGTATACTGGCGTAAAACATATATGTTTATATACACATAATATATACTTATGTACACTGTCAATATTTCGAATCCTAGGACTTTTATGTTACGTGTTTTTATGTTACCTGGTTTTTAGATTGCATGATTTTATGTTGCATGGTTTTAGATTAGATACACTTTAGTTTATTTTTTTTGCTTTACGTCATTTTTAGGTTACGTGTTTTTATGTAAAATTTTGTTTAATGTTTTTTTTACGCCAGTACACTATTTTTATTACTTTTAACGCTGTACTGTGACAGTATAACAGCATACCACTACACTCTTACGAATTGTTTTTATGTTGCGTGCTTTTTAGATTACATGATTTTTAGTTTACAATTTTTTGCCTCACGGGCTTTTTAGGTTACATGATTTTATGTTACGTGCTTTTTAAAATATATGCTTTACAGATTATATGCTTTTTAGTTTATTGATTTTGATTTTAGGTTACGTGTTTTTATGTTACTGAGACTGAACCTATAAACACGGAATACAATATTTTTTTCCCTTTATATTATAGGACACCCTGTAAAAACACTTATACCAAAATATATGTATATTGATATGTTCATTTTGTCTATCTTCAGCCTGTTTCCGACGAGCATTAGCCGGTAAGCGTATCGCTCATCACTGGGTCCGACGCACGTTGATGTGCGAGCGCGTCGATGACTGTCAGTCCGAATGTGGTCTCGAGAAACGGTTCACTTGCGAAGGATTCAACTACAGGTATACATACGATTCCTCTCCGACAACATTTTCGCCAATCTATAAATAAATCTCTCCACATTTCTTGCTGTACACAGATTAGACCCATCCGGACGCGGTCAAGGCGTCTGCGAACTCATCGAAGTTCCACTCTCCGAGATGGACTTCTACTCGAGTCCACACAGTCGAGACGTGAATCTGCTGTACCATCCGGACTACGATTACTATGAGCGTGATCGGAATGCGTGCCGTCCGTCTGGATGTACAGATTGCGGATTTAGACCGTACGCATCGCCCGTTGGTCCTCCGGATCACTATCGTCCGACAACGTATCGTCCGGTGAGCGACTCTAACTATCGACCATCGTACTCAGATCACCAGCCACCATCGTCGTCGTCGGGTTCCAGTGGTTACGGAGGCGGAGGATCCTCTGGCGGAGACAGATTCAGGCCACACGATACAGCCATCGACACCTATAGACCATCGGTGTACGACAGTAGACCACCGGTATACGAGAGCAGACCATCGGTTTACGATAGTCGACCATCGGACTACGATCGCTACGATGTGTCCGGTCCGAGTCCATATTCGCCAGGTGCCAGCAGTGGATTCCGTCCTGCTTCGTACGGGAGCGATGTGGACCGCTACGATTCTTCGTACAAACCCATCGAAATTGCAAGACCGGGCTACCATGAAGTCATAATACCCATCGATCCAGCAGGATATGGTTCCAAAGAACCCTCTTCACACTCACACTACAATCGTCCCGATAACGTGATACCCATCGAGAGCTATCGTCCACAATATCGTCCTAGCTCTAGTTCAAGTGGAAGTGCGTACGGACCGTACCGACCGCCAGAGTACGAGTCCGGTGCGTATCGACCGTCATCACGACCGGATCGATTCCCATCGAGTGGCCCCTCTGGTTACTTGGATCGTGACACAGTGCCAGCCTATCGAAAACCCTCCAACTTCATTCCGTACCCGATTGACCAGGACAAATCATGGGGCTCGTACGGTGGCAGCTACGGTGGATCTAGCTACAGTAAGTACTCAACGGACTACTGGGGTCTACGCAACGAGATCAAGCGCAAGGATGGACCGAAATTCAATTACTTTG
Organism: Bolitophila cinerea; assembly: GCA_010015015.2. Taxonomy (NCBI): domain Eukaryota; kingdom Metazoa; phylum Arthropoda; class Insecta; order Diptera; family Mycetophilidae; genus Bolitophila; species Bolitophila cinerea. The sequence goes on from JAAAKO020013289.1 coordinate 2,979, forward strand.
AGCTGGGCGGTGCTTCCAAGTACGGAAATGAGAGACCACCGCACGAGGGACCGAACAGTGTGCTCAGCTATCCGGGCAGTCAGTACGAACATGGAGATCGGTACAACAGCAAGCCGTACGGTTCGTTGGGTAGTTTGTGGACACGTCGACCGGGACAGGATGGTAAGTACATTCTCAGAGTCCAAATTTTTGGAAAATATACCATACGTTTACGATGTCTCTTTCTTAAATTTAGAATGCTCCGTGATATCTAGCCAAGGATTTCGGCTGCACAAGGGCGTGGTGAGATATGCCTACAAAGTGCCAACGGTGACAGAGTGCGAGCGAATGTGTCACTCTGAGGATAGGTTCCAATGTGTTACATACAGTTACAGGTACCATCCATAAACCATTATTACTAAATTCTCTAATCTTCACAATAAAATCTATTAAATTTCAGATACAGCTCAATTACCAGAGACAACTGCCTGCTGTGTGACAGAGCCGTAAACCTACTGGACTTTTATGCCGACCTAGAGCCCGATCGAGATTACGATATCTACGCCATGTCCGATGATCCTGTAATGTGTTCAAAGCCCACAACTTCAGTTAGTCGACAGAACAATGCTCGTCCGTTTATGATCAATCTTTCGAACATATAAACCGATTCTAATGATTGTGCTTTTCTTTAGAATGCTTCTTCCAAGCCATAGATGCCAGTCGTTTCTTTAAATCAATTGTACGGGACTCGCTAACGGTTCGATCCGTGGGTGAGTGCGAAATGGAGTGCATTAAAACGTCGAAGTTCACGTGTCGTGCCTTTTCGTTCAGGTGAGCGCGCATCGTTCCGGAGAGTATTATATGTTAGAGTGTGTTCATTTACCATATATTAGTCGTGTTCACAGGTATGGACCCAAGATGACGTCCAGTGTGATCGACAATTGTCAGCTGTCCGACTGGCCAGTAAAGGATATGGACAAGGAACGCCATCTGGTGCATGACTCAACGTTTGATGTCTTCGAGCGTGCCAGCTATGGACATGGCTGTGAAATTCAACCGATCGTAGACGAGAAACACAAGAAATGTACGTGGAAGCTAGATTTATACAAAGGCTAAAAATTCTAACCTCACTTTATCTTAATTCTAGTATGTTACCTGGGTTATGGATCTCCCAGTAAACTACTGTCGGCAGCTATCAAGAAAGTTATTTCCGTTCCAACTGAGCTCGAGTGCAAGAAGGAGTGCATCCGTTTGAGAGAGAATACCCCCTTCAAGTGTTATTCCTTTAGTTTTGGGTATGTTTGAGGTTATGTTCTTTTATATCCATTCAATAATCGTCTATTTTTTTTTCGTTTAAATTAAAAGTTCACAAACGTCTACGTTTAACTGTGAAATGTCCGATCTCGATCAGAGCGAGCTGAAGCTGAACGTACACTATTCGCATACAGCCGATCGGGACTTTTGGTTATTCGCCTGGAACCCGTTCGACTGGACGTGCCGCGATAAGGTCACCACAATCGGAGGCAGTCGCGTGAACAATGACCGTCGCATGGATATCTTCCGTGAGCCAGGTAACCCATCTTATTATACTATTTGAATGCGTATGGTGTATATAGAAAGTTTAGATATCTTGAAAACTAATCTAAAAAATAGTTGGTTTAAATATTGTAGGTTATGTATGTGTGTACATTTGTAATTCATGTAGTAAACCATTATTTCCTTTCTTCTGGGCTAAAAAAATATCTATTGTAAATTCGATTCTGTCGCTGCTTATTGAAGGTACGACATGGCAGCATTTCACGGTGTCGGGTAAAGCTTGCCGTGCCGGTTCCGGATGCGAACGCAACGCCGTCACCGGGTTCTACTCGTGTGAGCTCGAGGGCAGTATAGACGCCTGGGACTATTGCTGTAAAACGGACCATCCGTGTGGTTATTCGCATGGATTTGATTATCCTTGGTATGCTTCTTAAAAACTATAAAAACGATCCGAAAAAAATAAAACGTAGTTCTCATTTGTTTGGTTCAACATAACAGTATTTTTGGTGTTGAGAGATTTTAATATTGTTTCCTTTTCCGAATAACTTTCTGCAGGTGTTTCGTGGGAGACGGCAGCGATCAGTGGCGCACGTGCAGCGACCGATACTTCCCGAGCAGCAGTAAAAAACGACCGGCCATAACGTACACGCCGATCAAGAAGAAGGGGGAGGCTTACCAGCAGCCGCCACCGCGTCCCGGAGGTCTGCAGAGTTTAGGACTAGAGGACGTGGCCGCCGCTCGTCTGTGGCCCGTCACCTATTTGTACAGCTCGGGACCACCCAACTCAACGGAGCTAAGCAACTTCGTCGATTGCAACAAGGAAACCTGCTGAACCTCCTGAACCTGCCTGACCGTCCTCCTCACCACCAAAATCCCTGCATTAATAATAGTTTTTTTATTTAATTGTTTTTTCATTAATATTTATTTTACAAATTTTCACCGTAGTTTTAAGCCTAATTTAATTGTGACTGCAGAGTTTTTTTGTGTGTTCATGAAAAGAGATAAAATATATAAATTATATAAACGCGAGTTTTTTTTTTTTTAATATCCCTTTTTATAATCCCCCTGCCGAAATAATTTAAAAAGGATCAGCTCACTTTAATTCTCTTTCCCCTTTTACGAGACTTTTCCGTGAAATTAAATGCATTTTTTGGTAATCTCTACATCGAGTTTTTGGAAAGGGTGACTAATGTAAACTTCAGCCTCTGTTCTTTTCTAAATTTGTAATTAACTATTTCATTAAAAAAAGTCCTTAAATTTTGAATATTAAAAAATAGCGGGAATATGTGCTGCCATCTTCATAAAATATTTGCAGCGACGTCTGCGCCGAAGTCGTGCTCTGTGATGACAGACGAAGGTGACAGTGACACATAGCTTCATTACCAAAAACTGCATAACCTCAAAAAAAATATATCTTTTATGTAAACACAAAATAGACCTATCCTCGTCCACCCAAGCCATTAAAATACAATATTTTATACATCTTGACGTGCACGCTCCACAAAATGAACAGAAAAACGCTGACCCGACTGTTCACCATCTCCTGCATAGGCGGTGGCAGTTTTCTGGCCGGAAGGTACATAGAAAACGATAAGTGTATGCTAAAACTACGTGCAGCCGCAGCCCGGAATGGTGTGTGCCTCGATGAAGACGTTCGTATTTATGGCCTGGATATATCTGTGTGTTTTACTTGAATCAACTGAATGTGTTGTATGTGTTTAAGATGTCACCCAAGCCAGGATTGCCGTTTTTCGGAACCGTCTCGGCCGCCACACCACTGTTGCCCGCCGGTGAAAGTAATTCCGCTGTGGCGCCAAATCGTGTGTCGCAAATAATGAAATTTGGATTTCCCAGCATGGACAACATCCGTTCGTACTCGGACTATGTGCTGGCCTACGATCGTCGCAACAAGGTGGCACACTGGGTGTTTGAACATCTCACGCCCGAGTCGGTGAAGTCCAACGAAAGCGTGGACCGTGCAAAATGTGATTTCAAACCAGACGAGAGCATACATCCGTATTTTCGGTAATCGTTTTCGAGTTTCTTTAATATTATACCATGTTTATATAGTATTTATGTTGTAGTTCACTGAACACTGACTACAAAGGTTCCGGATTCGATCGAGGACATTTGGCAGCAGCAGGAAATCACAAATCCCATCAGACACACTGTGATCAAACGTTCTACCTGACAAATATGGCACCACAGGTTCGTTAGTAGTTGTATATTCTATGTCATTCTTAAATACATGTTTTGCCTAAAGGTGGGCCAAGGATTCAACCGTGACTCATGGAATCGCCTTGAAAGTCATGTACGTAAACTGGCGCGCAAGCACCGTAACGTGTACGTGTGTACAGGTCCCCTGTATTTACCTCGCAAGGAGGCGGATGGCAAGAGCTACGTAAAGTACCAGGTAATCGGTGCGAACTCAGTGGCGGTGCCCACGCATTTCTACAAAGTGATCGTGTGCGAGACCGCTGAGAACACACTTGAAATGGAGTCGTACGTAATGCCCAATCAGAAGATAGACAATGAGACGCCATTAAAGGCTTTCCAGGTTAGTTGGCACCGAAGCTTTCCGACGTTTAATGTTTCTGTATAATATTATATCTGTAATTCAAATATTCAGGTTCCGCCAGAGAGCATCGAACGACATGCTGGGCTTTTGTTCTTTGACCGAATTTCCCGGAAACAACTGCGACAAATTAATGGTAAAAGTATTTAATTATTTTTTCCGAAAACTTTGTGTACAGGATAAGCTTTATATTAATAGACAAAATGTTACTATTTTTAGTAAATTTAATGAAAATTGTTATTTTAGATTGTGTATTGTTGAAAAAGTTAGTGTATACCTAGTTCACAAATGCCGGAAAGTACAATTAGTGGCAATTTAAATATTATGTACAATAAAAAATACTATTTGTATAATATATATATATATATTTTTTGTTTTTTGTTTTATGGCTACAAGAATTACTAATATTTAAACAAATAATTGACTTCTAAATTGACTTAACTGCATCTTTCTCACTTTTTTCTTAATATAAAGAAAAACGATTAAATCTTAAATTTACAATTACAAATAAAATCAAGCATCCTTGTCTAGATTTGTCGGCTGCGGCACATCACTCTCCACTCCAGAAATCGTCTTCAATCCGTTCAGGCAGTCACACTTACACGAGTCTCCATCAATGTCTAGCACCACCTTGCACGGTTTTGTGATCTGCAAATTAACGGTGCCTGGCTCCTCGCCTTCCGTCGCACGTATATTGCAACAGGAACAACCATTCAATTTCATTGTGTTCCGGACACCTGGCACAACAACCACTGCAGAATCAGCCGAAGCTTCGGCACTGGGAACCGTTTTGTCTGTCACACTTGTGCTATACTGATTTAAAATTTCAATGCTACCAGGCTCAATGATCTCATCCTTGGGAACGGGTATCTTTGTGGAAGCCTCATAATTTATTGGAATTTCGCTGACTGGTTTTACATTCTCAATTTGTTCTTTATCGTTTTCAGTAGGTGTAATTTTGAGATTAATTGCTGGAATAGGCTGATCATTGTCTGATTCGATGGGATCAACATGTTCGTTATGATTGGTTTTGTCATCATTAGACTGTGGATTTTGATCATCATTTGACTGTGGCTTTTGATCCTCATCTACTTCTATGGGATCTACAGCACTTCCAATCTCTACGGCTTGAACTTCAGTTGGCAGTGTCTTTACATTTTCAGTTTGTCCATTTTTATCAATTTTCTGATCATCTTCTACTTCGATTGGTTCAACTAATTCCTGGTCATCTTCTGCTTCGATAGGTGCAACTAATTCCTCGACATCTTCCTGTTCGATAGGTTCCACTAATTCCTGGTCATCTTCTACTTCAATTGGTTCTACACTTTCAATCCCAGCTGTTGCATCATTGATTGGAAGTAGTGGCTCAACATTTTGAGCTTGTCCTATTGCTACCACTTTATCCTCGATAGGATCTACTACTGCAGGATCAATTTCTAGCGGGTTCACATTTGAATCTTGTACATTTGCATCGATTTGCTGATCATCTTCTAGTTTAAATGGATCTAAACGTTCGTTTCCAACAGATGGAACATCAATCGGAAATGGATCGACATTTTGAGCTTTTCCAACTTCAACACCTTCTACTTCAGTAGAATCAACCGTTGGGACATTAATTGGAACCTCATCAATTGGTAGTGATTTTACATTTTGATCTTGTCCATCTTCATTGATTGGATCTACTGTTGGAATTTCAATTGGCTGTTGCTTTACTCGTTGATTTTCTCCATCTTCATCACCAACTTCAACTTCAATTGGAGCTACTGTTTCTGTAGGATCTATTATCGGAATATCAATTGGTAGTGGATTTATATTTTTACCATCTCCATCCTCTTCAACTTCGATAGGATTTACTGCTGGAACATTTTGAGCTTCTTCTTCTTGATCAACTTCAATAGGATCTACTGCTGGAACATTTTGAGCTTCTTCATCTTGATCAACTTCAATAGGATCTACTGCTGGAACTTCAATTGGCAGTTGATCCAAATTTTGATTTTCTCCGTCTTTATCAACTTTAACTTCGATTGGATCTACTGTTGGAATTTCAATTGGCAATGTCTCCACATTTTTAGGTTCTCCTTCATCTTCAATTTGAAATTCTACTGGATCTACGTTTTCAACTTCTATTGAATCCTCAATTGGATCTACATTTTGATTTTGTCCATCTTCATCATTAACTTTATCTTCAATCGGATCTGCTTCAATAGATTGTACTACTGCTGGAAAGTTATCCACATTTTGTGTTTTTTTATCTTCTAGAATATCAACTTCGATTGGATCTACGGTTGGATCTTCAATTGGCAGTTGCTCCACGCGTTGAGTATCTCCATCTTCATCAACTTCAATTGGATCTACTGATGGGACATCAATTGCTGGTAGAGGCTCAACATTTGGAGCTTGTCCTTCTTCACCAGCTTCAACTTCAATAGGATCTACTACTTCGATAGGCTGCACTGCTGGCAAGTTATCCACATTGTGTGTATCTCCATCTTCAAGAACTTCATCTTCAATAGGATCGATTGTTGGAACTTTAACTGGCAGTTGATCGACGTTTTGAGATTCTTCATCTGAACCATCAACTTCAATACGATCTACTGTTGGAACATTTTGAGCTTCTCCATCTTCAGTAACTTCGATAGGATCAACTATTGGTATTTCAATTGGCAATTGTTGCCCATCTTGAGTGTTTCCATCGTCTTCACCAACATTAACTTCGATTGGATCTACTACAACTTCGATGGGATCTACAGTTGGAATTTCAATTGGCAGGGTCTCCACATTTTGAGCTTCTCCCTCGTCTCCAATTGCAACTTCGATTGGATCTGCTTCTGGAACTTCAATTGGCAGTTGATCCAAATTTTGATTTTCTCCATCTCCATCACCAACTCCAATAGGATCTATTACTTCAATTGGCAGTTGATCCAAATTTGGAGATTCTCCATTTGCATCACCAACTTCCCCTTCAATAGGATCTATTGCTTCAATTGGATCTGCTTTTGAAACATCAATTGGCAGTTGATCCCAATTTGCAGTTTCTACATTTTCATCACCAACTTCAATAGGATCAATTGCTTCAATTGGCAGTTGGTCCAAATTTGGAGTTTCGATTGGATCTGCTTTTGGAACTTCAATTGGCAGCTGATCCAAACTTGGAGTTTCTCCATCTTCATCACCAACTTCACCTTCAATAGGATCTATTGTTTCAATTGGCAGCTGATCCAAATTTGTAGTTTCAATTGGATCTGCTTTTGAAACTTCAATTGGCAGTTGATCCAAATTTGGAGTTTCTCTATCTTCATCACCAACTTCAACTTGAATAGGATCTATTACTTCAATTGGCAGTTGATCCAAATTTGGAGTTTCGATAGGATCTGCTTTTGGAACTTCAATTGGCAGCTGATCCAAATTTACAGTTTCTCCATTTTCATCACCAACTTCCCCTTCAAAAGTATCTAATGCTTCAATTGGCAGTTGATCCAAATTTGGATTGTCTCCATTTTCATCACCAACTTCCCCTTCAATAGGATCTATTGCTTCAATTGGCAGTTGATCCAAATTTGGAGTTTCGATTGATTCTGCTTTTGGAACTTCAATTGGCAGTTGCTCCAAACTTGGAGTTTCTCCATCTTCATCACCAACCTCACCTTCAATAGGATCTATTGCTTCAATTGGCAGTTGATCCAAATTTGGAGTTTCGATTGGATCTGCTTTTGGAACTTCAATTGGCAGCTGATCCAAATTTACAATTTCTCCATTTTCATCACCAACTTCTCCTTCAATAGGATCTAATGCTTCAATTGGCAGTTGATCCAAACTTGGAGTTTCTCCATCTTCATCGCCAACCTCACCTTCAATAGGTTCTATTGCTTCAATTGGCAGTTGATCCAAATTTGGAGTTTCGATTGGATCTGCTTTTGGAACTTCAATTGGCAGTTGATCCAAATTTGGTGTTTCTCCATCTTCATCACCAACTTCAACTTCAATAGGACTTATTGCTTCGATAGGTTGTACTGATGGCAAGTTCTCCACATTTTGTGTTTTTCCATCGTCAAGAACTTCAACTTCAGTAGGATTGGCTGCTGGAATTTCAATTGGCAGTTGCTGCACACGTTGATTTTCTCCATCTTCATTAACTTCAATAGGATCTACTGATGGAACATCAATTGCTGGTAGATCTACTGATGGAACATCAATTGCTGGTAGATCTACTGATGGAACATCAATTGCTGGTAGAGGCTCAACATCTGGAGCTTGTCCTTCTTCACCAGTTTCAACTTCAACTTCAATAGGATCTACTTCTGGAATTTCGATAGGCAATTGATCCACATTTTGGGTATCTTCATCTTCGTCTACATCAACTGTAGGAATTTCACTTGAAAGTGGATCTACATTTTGAGTGTTTCCATCATCGTCCACTTCTACTTCGATGGGATCAACTGTAGGAATTTCACTTGAAAGTGGATCCGCATTTTGTGTTTCTCCAACTTCAACGTTGATAGGATCCACTGGTGGAACTTCGATTGGCAATTGATCCCCATTCTGGGTATCTTCACCTACATTAACTTTAATTGGATCTACTGCTGGCAAGTTTTGAGTATCTCCACCGTCACCAATTTCAACTTCGACAGAATCTACTGATGGAACTTCGATTGGCTCGACATTTTCTCCTTCGAGTGGATTCTCATTTTGAATCCCAACTGACGGAGCATTCTGATCATCAATCACTTCTATGGGATCCACATTATCGCTACCATGGTTTAAGACTTCTTCTTCTGGCCTTCCATTATACTGGTTATCGCGTACGTCCTGTTGAATCTTGATCATATCTTTGATGGTCAGTTTACCGCAGTCCACATGTTCTGTTGGCAAACAGGTTTGTCTGTACACATCGTAGCTCTCGCCTGCTTTGCAACTATATACAAAACATATTAAATAATATTATTAAAATTCCTTTAAAATAAAAATTAATTGCAAATACCTATATCTAGTCTGATAAAAAAGCCCGCCAGTGAAATCGCAATCGTGATACTTTGAGCAGTTCGTCGTTGATCTGAAATCGAGTCATTTATTAAGATTGTTTCATTTTAGATCGATTTAATACCTACCTAAATTGCCCTTCCGTTACGCAAGGTGTAAAATCTCTATCGTTGGGCACCATGAATTGCTAAAAAGTAATAATTAATTGTTTTTTATTAAATAATTGTCCGCAAGTGGCAAGGGATTCTTTTTTGCTTACAACAATTTGATCAGAATCTTTTGGCATAGCAGTGCACTTTTGCAGAAGTGGCGAGAAAACCAGACCCGGTGGACATCGGAATATTCTTTGTGTAAAATGATCGCCGTCCAGGGAACACTTGTAAATGTATGCTGTGCTCTGTGGTACCGGGAAGATTCCTGAATTAGAGAAAATGTCAATTTTTTGTTTTAGGGTTAGATGTGCTGATGGTTATTGACTTAAGTACCTTCTCTATCACATGGTGGAATATCAAAATATGGATGTGATCCATCATTTATGGTTACAGTGTATATTGTTGTATTCACACAAGCTCCTAGATCCTCATTGAATACCTGAGCAAATAAGAAGGAGGATTAATTTCCATAATCATTTTGTATATGGAATAAATGGCTTACCTCATTATTAGTACACTTTCCAATCATGACACCATCTGTACTACATTTATAGTACAGTTTGTCTATCTTCACGTGGGCCTTGAGTCCAATAAATCCATCTGCGCAAACGATGTCCTAAATTTTAAATTTAAAATTATTTTATATTCTTAAGATCTTGGTCTTGGCAGTAGCTCGCTTACTCGATCAATATACATTGCTTCTCCTCCACTGTCCTTCAGGATGCATCGTCCCATAACTGCATCGAACACGGTATCAGGTGGACATTGATCCTGTGAGAATAAAGGAAGAAATATAATCTAGAGATATTATACGCTTTTTAGCCATCCATAAAGGTGCGATTAGCCGGCTCACGCTTAAACAAAACGTGTGAATGACCATGTTTTGATGACTTAGTCGCACACCGCTCATTGTTTAAAAATAGCACAATTAAACAATATATCAAAATATCAAAATAATAATAATATCATGATTCACTGCCAAGAGGTTTAGACTTTAGGCAAACGTGCTTTTGTTCTTATTTTGCGAGCGCAAAGAATTTTAACAAAACCGTATTTAATTGCTGGGCAGTTTCGTGAATTTGTTTTTGATGTTTTCCAATTTCGCACGTGTCTTTGTACGCGAATACGCGAACACGCGAAATTGATGAGATAAGCGAAAATCGTGCCGCATATTTTATATAGGTTTGATTTAATTTAAACTATACGATTTATTTATTTATACAGTTTTTTTTTTGGTTGATTTATATTTATTTAAATAAGGGTATTTCAAGGATCTAGAGGAGATGCTGCTTGATTTTACTGAAACGAAGAGGAATATTTAGCAGATGATAAATAGTGGATCGCATTTATCCGGGAAATATTAATTGAAGGAAACTCGTCGAAAAAAAGAAAAAAAAATATTTAAATATAAAAAAATACTTATGGTTTTCTAAAAAGCCAATGATGTAAAAACTGGTAAAGTAACATAACGTCCACGGACATAATTTCCATGGCGCTTATGTCCGCTTATATAGGCGCATAAGGTTCATGGACGTTCTGTCCGTTTAGCAAATGGACATTATGTCCACATAAAACCTACATAATGTCCAAATTGGAGAATTGGACATTCTGTCCGTTTTATGTAGACATAATATCCATTTGGACATTATGTCGGTTTTCCAATAAGGTTTTGTTCAATTAAAAATATTTTTCTTAAAAAACAGACATGGACATTATGTCTGTTATGAAAAGGACATAAAATCTATTTGACATTATGTCCGTTTAAAGCAGACATAATGACTATCAACAAATTACCATAAAATCCATGTATTTGGAAGAACGGACATAATTTTCATGGACCTTATGTCCGTGGACATTATGTAACCTTACCGTAAAACTATGGTGAGGTAACATAACCTCCATGGAATTTTTGGTCGCTTTTAAAAAAACATAAGGTCCATGGACGTTCTGTCTGTTTAGCAAATAGACATTATGTCCACATAAATTCGACGTAATGTCCAAATGGAGAATTGGACATTATGACCATTTTATGTGGATAATATCCATTTGTACATTATGTCCGTTTTATGTGGACATAATATACATTTGAACATTATGACGGTTTCGAATTGTTTTTTTTTATACATTTTGTTCAAATATATGTCTTTTTAAAAAAAGACATAAGGTCCATGGACATTATGTATGTTATGAAATGGATATAATTTTTGAAACAGACATAATGACAATCAACAAATTAACATTAAATCCATGTATTTGGAAGAAAGGATAAAGTGTCCAGGGTCCTTATGTCAGTTTGAAACTGACATAAAATCCATGGACTTTATGTCCGTAGACATTATGTCACCTCACTGTAAAACTATTGGTAAGTCCAAAATGACAAAGCTCTAAGAACCTAAGGTTGAGCTCTAGATATTAACTAGATTTATTTTCTCATAATTTATCTTTATGATTTAACTTCGTTTTAAAATATGAGATATCTTCATTCAGATATCTTGTTTTTTATATAAATAATATTACTAAATTTAAGCGGACCAATTAATTTTCATTATTTTAAATTTAAGAAGTGTCTCTGAAAGAACCATTCAACTGATTTTTTTATAGCATAAATTTCCGTTTAAAATATTTTTTAATGATTAATTATAAATCCTGAAAAAAAAAACTGGTCAATTCCAAGTTAGGCAAAATCTAACCTAAAATTACCTATAATGGTCAACAGGCTTGTTTAACATTTAAAAACAGGTCAATTAAAAATTTCATCCAATGCATTTATAATGATAATTATTATTATTTTCTATAGCCTAAACATATATAATTATGAATGCTGTTAAAAAAACGATCAATTTCAAATTTGGCAAAATCTAACCTAAAATTACCTATTATGGTCATTCAACAGGCTTGTTCAACCTTTAAAAAAATTCAATTAAAAAGTTAATACAATGTATTTATAATTATTAGAAGTATTTGCTGTTTTCTATAAAATAAAAATATATAATTTTGAATTCTGTTGAAAAAACGATCTATATCAAATTTGGCAGAACCTAACCTAAAATTACCTACTATGGTCAACAGGCCTAATTAAAATTAAAAAAAATAAGTCAATTGAAAAGTTAATCCACTGTTTTTATAATTATTGGAAGTATTTGCTCTTTTCTATGGCCTAAAAATATATAATTATGAATTCTGTTAAAAAACTAGTCAATTCCAAGTTTAGCAAAACCTAACCTAAAATTATCTATTATGGTCAACTGGCTTGTTTAACATTTAAAAAAAAGGCAATTTTAAATTTAATCCACTGTATTTATAATGATTATTATTATAATTTTCTATAGTCTTAAAATATATATTTTTGAAATCTGTTGAAAAAACTGGTCAGTTCTAAGTTTGCCAAAATCTAACCTAAAATTACATATTATGGTCAACATATTAGGTCAATTTAAAACCTAATCCACTGTATTTATAATTATTAGAAGTATTTGCTCTTTTCTATAGCATAAACATATATAATTTTGAATTCTTTAAAAAAAAACGGTTATTTGAAATTTGTCAAAACCTAACCTAAAATTACCTACAAGCTTATTTGAAATTTAAAAAAGGCAATTAAAAAAAATGTCTACGGATTTTTCAATTTTGGAAATTTTTGCTCTTTTCTGTAGCCTAAAAATATAAGCTATTAAAAAACCTTTTTATTTGGACATTATAGATATTTTAATTTTGAAGCTGTGATACCCAAATATTTCAAGCTAAAAAAAATGTTATTTACTAAAATTTAATTAAATCAAAATAATAACTTTCGATTAGCATTAGAGTATAGAAAATATCAAATAGCTACTGCAAAACCACATATTTCACTTGACACAAATTTGGTAAACGCACTTACACTTGTCTTAAATGCCATGTAATTTATAATCCCACCGCTGACACCGTTGGATGCGTAAAACATCATTCCCGCGCCCACGCAAAGCAGCACCGTCAATAGTTGCATCTCTGCAAAGCTTTAATATCTCTGTTCCTGTATTTCACTACACTTCACTTTACTTCACTATATTTCACTAAGTTTCACTATATCACTACAAAAACGATTGCTACACTAACTTAAATTACCGCCCGACCGATCGTTCCTCACTGCCCTCACTCACCTGAGCCTCAGTCTTTTTATATGCACTTGCATTTTTACCCAATCCGTGCGTGTGTATTTGTGTGTGTATGTTTGTGTGTGTGTTATTGTATGTCGTTCGTGTGTCACTCAACTATTCGGTGCACTATTGCTTACAATTACTTTTATTCTTATTATTATTATTATTGTTATTAATTTCTTCTTGTTATTTAAATGTTTGCGTGTAGCGCACATACGCGAGCTGTGCGCGGAGCTTTTGCTGGCGTTCTTCAACTTGACCTTAAATTTAGATGTTTTAGTATACGTTTTAATGGCGTGCGCACGAATGAATTGTGGTATTTGTGTTTGGTTTGATTATTCCCAAGAATCTTGGTGACAAGACGATCGAACGTGGAGAAATGAAATTGTTTGCGAATATCTTTAGAATTCACGAGAAGTTTGTGTGTTTTTAAATATTTGGTAGAACTGAGTTTGAGAATTATGTCTCATTTGTTTACAGATATTGCGAGAAAGAGATAGAGAATGATATAAGAAGAGATATATATTTAATAATAGATATAGATAGACGAACAATTTAATAAAACTGAAGAATAGATAGATATAAAGATTATAGACATAAATAGACAGAAAAGGGATAAAACAGATAAACAGATGGACTTATTTACAGATGTTTAGATGGACAGACGGACAGATAGACAGATAGACAGATAGACAGATAGACAGATAGACAGATAGACAGATAGACAGATAGACAGATAGACAG
>JAAAKO020013300.1:0-17072 GCA_010015015.2 Bolitophila cinerea
TTGAACGGAACAAATTATTTCAATTTTAATTTCCCGTTTGCGATATTAATCCCAGAGCACACATTTTCTTCTCAGACTTCGACTACATTGAATTTTTTGTTTCGATCTTTTTTAATCGGTTTTAATTTTGGTTTAATTGAGCTCTAAACATGTAAACAAAAATCATAATTAAAACTATGTAAATGTTATATGCAATGCGCATTGGGCAACGGGAAGGCGACGAAGATGGACAGTTCCTATGATTGGATTTAACTATTAATTTTTAGAATTATACTGCTATTATGTCTCTGTAAATACTACCAGAAAAACTTGAAAAAATCTATCCGAAAGAGGAAAGAGAGTATATCTTAATAGTGAGTCTCAAATATATAATAATTTTGATCAGTTAAATTGAAACTGTATAGTTTTTTTTAACCCCATGTATCTTAATTGATATAACATACGATGGTATTACATATAGAAACAATAAATAGATCTATACTTTGTGTAGATTGGATTATAATTATTATTATAAAAAACAAATAAATAATACTAAATCTAGTAATCTATCTTTTTTGATTAGTCAACCGGATACTATGTGTGAAAATGAACATTTCATTTGTATAATTTACAAAAAATATCCCTAGGTGCCACTTTACAAAATTTTAAAAATATAATTTCCGCATTATTTATTCTTATATATTCGAACCATTAATTGTTGGAATTTTTATGTTTTTTTGGTAATTGTAATATTGATAAATATACATTAATATTCATTATATTGCAGAGTTTCCTAAAGTTGCCAGATTTTAAATCTGCAAACGTTTCTTTTGAAGTTATAAAATGATTCATGTAATTATTCTTTTTAATTTTAATTATAAATTCCTATAGAGACGCATTATTTTGACAAATTAACATTTACAGCTTGGCAATATTGTAAATTTTGTTGTCTAGTTTAATAACAAGCTGCAAATTTCCCATAATTTCCTTGAATCAAAGAACGAACATCATTTTGATTCCATGAATTATACAACCAATAATGTTTTTTTGCTCGCATTCATCTCCACAATATGGTTCACGCTTCTAAACTCCGACCCTTCCAATATATTCTTAGCCAAGTTGACGCCAAACAGGATGTATTTAAATTATATCCGTTTATAAATTTCAGAGTGCACAACAATATTGGAAAGTATTCAGCGCATATTCGATAATATATTATTCCGAATTTCCGAATCTGTCTGTATACATGTACAGAACTGATAAAAATCTGCAAAAGTTAAATTCCGAGAATGTCTATACGCATAAAAGCACCACCATCAACAGCTCCTATATCCAGTCCACGCTGCATCGCAACGCTAAACTGCATATTACAATTAAAGCGTATTTGAAATATTACATTTAAATCACGATATTATAAAATAAACATTACTCGCATACATACACATTCAGCGGAGCACGCGCAATGTTATCGCGAGCAGTTTACATTATTTATAATTTTCGTTGCCTTTGCATGCACTCGAGTGCACTACGAAATATGAATTTATATAAATGCAGTTGGACGTGGAGAGCGCAGCGCAGCTCTGCGGATTCTATTAAAAATATTGGTTTATGAAAAATAATAAATATAATTTGTGCACGCGAATTTTTTCTGGTGGATTGGTGGTGAATTTCATTCGGTATTTTCAAATTGATTCGATATTTGGTGGATTTTTGGTATACATTTTTTTTTCTCTGTTAATTATCAAAAAAAATGTTTATTTTGAAAATCATGTAATGTACAATTTTTCATATATTATATTTTGTAGGAATTGTATACATACATTAAAAAAATGTTTTTGTGATTATATATAAAAAAATAAGACTACAATAAAAAATACATTTTGAAAAAATATAAATTTTTTTAAAAGTCTATTTTTATGATATGTCAATTTTGAGATTTGTATTAAAAACATATCTTAAAATTCATTGTATCTTATTTTCGATTAAATATTTTGCCTTTTGTCAATATATTAAAATTATTGTTTTTGTTATGTATAACAAGAGAATTTTAATTATTAGATAACATACAGTGATACAATACAAAACACATATTTGGGACTAGATTATCTGTTTGTAATTCTCTTATTTTGAAACTAAATGTATTTCATATATTGTATTATTATTGTAGGTGTAACGTATTTTACTAGATATTAGTGATCTAATTTAACGGTCTAGTGGGTAATTATTCGAGGAAGAATGTAAATGTAAAAATATATTTATATTGTACTATTTACAATAATTTATTTTTTAATAAAAAAAATGCATTTAATTATAAAAATTTCGTTTCGGTGTTAAAAAAATAAATTAAAAACTACTCGTAATATATTTATATATGTTTATTTTAACCAATATATATATTGTCTTCGTTTTCGCCATTTGAATACACTAACTATAAAATAGTATGCAAAAAAATTTCACTATTTCCACTCAAATTTCAACCAAAGACATACATACATTCGTACTAACATATATATATGTTTAGTCATGATATATGTATATATGTTGTATATACTTACACTTTTATACTTGCTTAGTGCCCTAGCAAATGGTAAAACCGATATTGAGTCGCTCGATTCATAGCATTGAAATATATATATATATATATATAATATATAGTATATATATAATATATGTAGTATACAAATGTATGAATATTTATTTTCGAATATTTAGTTAAGTTAGTCAAATTACCATAAGATAAAAATAGATATAAATTTAAATAATAATAATCTCAAGATAAAATCCTCGAATATGCACATTACATTTTAAAATAATGTAAACATTTTATTCGTTGATGTTTTGCTATCACGCCGCGTGTATGCACGTACACAGTGCATATAAGTGCAATTGCACAAAACCAACACGTGTATATTATAATGCTATACAGATATTCTACATACAAAATGCATTTGGATGCATCATTATGTCAGGAATACAATAGCGCTCACCAATTTGTCGCCGCGTAGAATATCCGCGGGCGCGTGAGTATATACTATATACTATATACTATATACAACATCATAAAATACGTATTTTC
Source organism: Bolitophila cinerea (assembly GCA_010015015.2). Classification (NCBI taxonomy): domain Eukaryota; kingdom Metazoa; phylum Arthropoda; class Insecta; order Diptera; family Mycetophilidae; genus Bolitophila; species Bolitophila cinerea. The sequence goes on from JAAAKO020013300.1 coordinate 3,056, forward strand.
TATATAAAAATAAATGCAAATATATCGTTTGTGTGGTTGTGTGCCGCCGCGAGCTCGTTGACGACCGCGCTTTATTACTATGTGTGTGTGCGTGTGTGTGTCACATGAACATATGTGTATATAAGCATCAAAAATGTATATCTCTTTAATATTGCTTAATAGATTTTTCTTAACCTTGAGCGGTTTTCTTTTAAAATTTATGTTCCACAGAATGAACATAAATCGCGCATTGATTTGTGTCAGTGGCAAATGCGTCTGTGTTTATGTATGTTCGAATGTTTAGCTATGTGTGTGTGTGTGTGTTTGAGTGTTTGTGAACATGTGTGCTGGAATATATATCGGCGGTATTTATGAAAATATAAGATAGACGACATTACGTTTTGCAGTAATAGACATCTTGATGTTTATAAGTTTGATTTTATCAATAAATATCCGAATACGGTTTAATGTTCAACGTAATCGCTTAAATGATCAAGGAGATCATTTCACCTAACAATGAGATTGTTTGAATTAGCAAAGTTTAAGAATTAAGAAGTTTGTCCAATTATTTTTTTACGATTATTTTTTAAAATAATTAATAAAGAGCATAAGAATAAAAACTTTTTTTTTCGATCTTGGTTCCCATAATTAATTTATTATTTTTTGTATTTAAATAATATTTATTACCTCATTTAGATTAATTGTTTTCACGATTAAATATATTTTATTACTTATTATCGATTTTGTACTTATATTTTATATATTATATATTATAAAATTTAAATATTATAACAAAAAACTTAAAAAAACAATTTTTGACAAATATAGTAATCAAAAGATTGATCTTAAATTTATTTAGTTTGTTTTTTTAATATCGATAAATATTTTAATTACAATGATGTTTCTAATAGTTATTATTATCAACATAAGTTTAGTGATGGCTACTTCTGAACCTTGTCTTCATGATCTTGATGAAGCGATACAATTTTTGTTTTAAATGGAAATTAAAAAAGAAAAATTAACAGATCAAACAAAATACAAACTAAATATATGTACAACAATAAGTTCTTGTACACTTAATTAAATTTAAAACATCCATAAATACTCGTTGTGTTTGCGTGTACTTAAACAGAATGCTTCGTGCTGTTTATTTTATTACAAAATTAAACACCAACAACAAATACAAATTATCGATTACGAAAAATCAGATGAATGCAAGAAACACACATTTAAAATGTAGTATAGAAAACACATACACGCAAATACCGAGACGAACCGCTGCGACTAATACATATACAAATACAACGTACAGATGAGATCGCGATCGAGATTAGTGTCTGTGTGTGTATGTGCGTATATGTCAGTATATGCTTACACACCGTATACGAGAACTCGATTCAAAGCAGGAAGCAACGCTAACACACACACACAGTTCCAACAGAAGGAAAAAAACTTGGAGAAATTTCACTTTCGATTTTCTGAATTAATCTCTGCAAGTGTGGTTGGAGGTATCTTAAGTTGTTTGCATAAGTGTGTTTGTTAGCAAACACTCAGTTTAAATATAAACACAAAAATTCCGTCTAATGTGAATTTCTGCAGTCTGTGCGTGATTCCAGGTACTGTGTGTGTATATATGAATATGTAATACTAATACCACCACATATATCCATGAAATTGTATTTTTTTGCATATAACATTTATGAGTGGAGCGTCACTCTTGAAGAAAAAAAACAAATCACCAGAAAAAATACAATCAATACAATCGCTAGAAATCGGCACCGAAGCATTTATCTATAATTAATAGCAGTCTTTTTGTATTCAGGAAAATCCGGCAACAGCAAAGACATCTGCGGCGATGACAAATTCAAGGAAGACGGTGACCCGTGGAACGTTGAGGCGCAGGCAGCCTTCCTGGGGCCGAACTTGTGGGACAAGACGCTTCCCTACGATACCGATCTCAAGGTAACACATGTTAGTATCCTTTGTACTCGTACCATTACCATAATAGGCACTATTAACAACATAAACATCAACCAAAAGTGAACATTTTAATCAATCATATACTCGTAAAGATGATGCAAGCTATTCCATTTACATTTTCAAGGGATTAACGGTAATTTGTAAAATTTTCTAAAATTTTATCATTAGGTTTAATCACTTTCACCATTTTTTGTATTATTTTTTTTTATAAATATGGAATACTGTTTATATTATTTTTTATTTTTTATTTTGTTTTCTATCAACAACCTTATGGAGAAATCTCATTCACTGCAGTTTTTCATTTATATTATTTTACCTCATTTCTTTAAATTTTATTTTATTACATATCAACGAAAATCACCGTAATATTTTTTTAATATCCATATCATATATATATTTATATGTATAAATATTTCTATATATATATCGTCGGTATTAAATCAAAGGTATATAACCGTAGAAAAATTGAAAGTCATTTTATTATAGAAATATATAAAACTAATAATTTAGCTTTGCTTCATATATTCAGGCTTTTGACGCTTATATTCCTCTGATTTGAAGCCGAAATTTATAGTAATGTATTAACCCTCAAGGTACGCTGGGTTAGCTTGAATTTTACATTTTTTTTTTTTAAAAGACATTATATTGTCCACAATTTTTTCCATCGCACTTGAGAGAAAAAATCTGATCGATTGAGAAAACTATGTATTGTTTCATGAATTAAAGCCCTGTTGTCGGGTTAGGATAATCCATATTCGTAAGGAAAGTTACATTTTTATAGTCCGTACCCTGAGAGTTAAGTTTGGTATATATGATTATTACTGAAGTTCGCGCATAATGGGCCCATTGGCTTTTTCTTTCCATATGATCAGATAAGATGAGATGAGATTATACATGCCTAATCTATGTGGAACAATTTATGAAAAAGATGGCTAGTTACAATTTAGTGTTTGCACTGTTGACCGTGTTTGACAGTGTTTTGTATTTGAATTTTAATTCTCGACTCTCTTTTCTCTTTAATCACTACTCTTATTTTGAAAATATGTTTTCTGTTTAAAACTGACACACAAAAAATGAAGTTTTTTTTGATATATAACAAAAAATATCCAAATTTAAAACATAAATTTAAAAAGGTTAAATAATTAAAAATCATTTTTTTATTTAATTTTTGGTTTTATTTATTTCATTTTTATATTACAAATTTTATATTAGTTGCATTATTACATTATTATGTTTACTTATTAAAATAAAAGCTTTTCTGTTTTTATAAACAAATATTTTTCATCTGATCTGGTCTGTTTTAATATTTTTAAAATGTCCATTAAAAAAGATCATAGAAAAAAAAACAATTAAATAATAATTGTTACGTTTGCGAGCTCATATTTTTTTGCATTTAGTATTTTTTCAAAAAGGAAATATTATGAAAAATAAGTACACTATTACAATTACAATTTTGTTTATATATTATAACTTGTGGTGTTACATTTTATACTTTTGCAGTTTGTTGTTTAATGTAATATTGAATGATAAATAAAAAAATTATATCAAAGGCAACATATCTCCTTCCTTTTTGCCAGAAACATATGGTTTCAAATTGGGTTTAATAGTTCAATGACCAATTTACATAATAACATGTTGAACCTGTCTCTTTGAAACGGGTTTTCATCCAATTTTCATCGGTTTAATGTAAACTTGTTTTTTTTTTAAAAAAACACCGATAATTGTTTCACCACAACAACTTTTTTATAAAAATACGTCTTAATTGATCTTTTAAAGAAAATTGTAAAATCTCTACAAATTCCCATAAATATCAACAGAGAGACTGGCATTGTTTTTTTAAATAAACTATAATGGTTTACCTAAGCAATCCGGTTTTCGGTGTATTATTTACAAAAAGTATAACCTAAAACCAAACATCAGATAATGTTAGCCATAATAATTTTACCAATGCAATATTACAAATTTGTAAACATATGTTTTGAATGTTTTTCCCGACACTCGGAAAATACACAATAATAAAACATTTTACAGTGTAATAATATGAACCTAACCTAAAAAACTTGGCATGCATTTGGCTATCTCCTATGAGTGCATTTCAACGCTATTTCTACTGTCGTCGCCATGAAATTGTATATAAGTACAACAAACATCTGGTGAACAATTTGTTTTCAATCATGAAGCCAACAAATAAAAACACACGCACACATACACGACCATTTCGTTAAACTATTTACATATATATGTACAGTACAATAAGAAATAGTTTTGTTTTATTTTGTGTGTGATACATATACATACATTTACTCTATTTATATAGTATGGTAATGCAAAAATATCTATTTTAAATACACGATGCGTTTTTGCTGGCTATCAAATTTACGCATGTCGGCAACATTACGATAAACTTCTTATTCATCTTCTTTTTCTTTTTATGACACTACAACCCGAACAGTATAAACACAATAAGATAAAAGTTTGTTTTTAAAATTACATATTAATTTTACAATTACAGTACTATAGTTCTATTAGAAAGAACCATTTAAAAATATAAATAAAACATTTTTTTAACTTTCAATTTATTTTGTTTATTTTTTCATTAATCACAGTATGCTGACCTGGACGAATTTCTGTCCGAAAACAATATCCCCGAAGGCTTGCCCGGCTCCCATCTGGCCCATTCGACGGGACTGGGACACCGTTCCGATTCGCTGGGTCACTCAGCTGGACTTCTTGGACTTGGTCACATAACCACAAAGCGAGAGCGATCACCATCACCGTCCGACTGCGTCAGTCCCGAAACGATTAATCCGCCATCGCCGGCAGAATCAAGTAAGTTTGCATAACTATTTTTTTGTAATAGGGCAATTTTTTTTTATATTTTTGTTTGGAAAACGTAAATGTGTTATTTGTATATATAAATGTTTTTAAAAATCGGGGGGAAGGTAGAAATGATGAAAGATGATTTTTGATGCGTTATGGTTTGATTATGTTTTTTTTCTTTTAATTTTTCTAATAATTTTAAATGTATTTCGTCAATAAGACGAAATCTGTGAAAAATGCTTGCGTGCGCCAAAAAAAAAAACGTCGACACACACGACACTGAGAACGCGTGTGCTATCTGGATCCAAAATCAAAACTCGATGATTCTGCCTTTTTGACTATATATATAACTATATGTGTATAGGGAATGCGTAATTCTGAAACGTAATTTATATAAGATTACAACGGGCCATAACTATTCAAAATTAGCCATTCGCACAACACTGCTACCTTCCCCTGATTGCGGGTTTCGTCGTGATTTATTTCCACTCTCTTCTCGAGAACCCAGATTTTGCCTTTAGAATCAATAATAAGAAAAAAATAAATTAAAAATACAAAAACATTTCGATGCTACGCGCGATCGCCAAATACATTCCCCAACCACGAACCCCTTATACAATCACAGTTGTTAACCCTAGTTTTTGATTGATTGCAGCGTTTTCATTTGCCTCATCGGGTCGAGATTTTGATCCACGTACACGCGCATTCTCAGACGAAGAATTGAAACCTCAGCCTATGATCAAAAAGTCAAGAAAACAATTTGTTCCAGATGAACTTAAGGACGACAAGTACTGGGCGAGACGACGAAAGAACAACATCGCCGCCAAACGGTCCCGGGACGCCCGGCGCCAGAAAGAAAACCAGATTGCAATGCGCGCCCGCTACCTAGAAAAAGAGGTTAATTTCAATTGTGTTTACCTATCATTGCCAAGAACTATGTTAACGTATTATTCAATAAAGGTCCTATTGCAGAACTCGACCTTGCACCAGGAACTGGAACAGCTGAAACAGGAGAATATGGAGCTGAGGGCACGCCTGTCCAAGTACCAGGACGTGTAATAGTTGTCCAGAGCGTGCCGGTTGCGGCGCGTACGCCTAGTGTTGCTATATTATACATATAAAACAAAATAAAAAATGTTCAAATTGTTGTTTGTTCTCCAAAAAAAAGATATTACAAAAAACACACAAGAGAGAGTATGTGAGATGAGTTGCTCAAACCAACCCCTCATCCCATCCCACATCACCACCATCACAACACCACACCACCACTATGATTACGCGTATCGCTCCCAGCCCTCAGCAATCGGATTTACCGCAGAACTTAGTTATTATATTTATAAAAAAAAAACAAATACAAAAACCCAAAATTTACACGTGCATAGAAAAAAATAATTTAAAACACACACATAAAATTAAAAAAAGTGATTTACCCTGTTTTTGAAAATATTATATATAGGGTTTATTATTGTGTGTGCTTTGCGCTTTAGAGGTCTCTATGTCCTTGCTCAGCATTATAGCTTGTACATTATGTGCTGTGTGCGACTCGTCCCTCCAAAAAAATATTTTTAAAATCAACTTACGTGGAACAAAAATATTAGCAAAAAATTTGATTTACATCCTAACCTTCTCCACCTTCCTCCCAAAGGCTGGTTGGTTAAGTCATAAATGTACATAGTCGAAATTAATTTATATAATAAAATATTTAAAAATAAACTAAAAACAAGAACAATCCTTTCTGGAACGTAAAAATATTTTTTAAAACCTTTAAAGCCAAATTGGAGATAGGTTAAATTATACATGGCAGATTGATGAAAAACAATAATAAAATAAATCCAGAACAATTTAAGATGGACAGTAAAAGTGAGCAGATAGCAAAAGAGTGAGATACATAGAGAAAGCTAAAACTAAAAATATTGAAAACATAATATCCGTTTTTATTGTGGTTTCTGTTAAGCAGTTCACTCATGTTCACAAGATACATTAAAAAAAAAAAACAAATCCCGTCCTTTCTAAAGATTCTGAGCACCGCACACACACATACACACAAACACAAAATCACATATATACAAACAGACACTTACGCTAAACTACGTCTACTACTATTATATAATTACATACAAATACTACTCTAATCGATGATCATAATTTCGAAAGCCTAACAAAAAAAATATAACTTCAACCTTATCCAACCAGCAAATTTCACATAGCACTCAACAAACACAAACACACAACAATTTCAAAGCCTTCATTTTCTTGAAATGGAATAATTTTCAGAAAACCGTTCGCATATAACAATAATAATTTAGTTTTTACTAGTTTTTTAGTAGCCTGATTAGTGTAGTTCTTAGTATACATAGATAAGACGAAGATTAATAACTCAAATATAAACAATATATTATATTACAAAAAAATACAAACAAATCGTTACCGCTAAATTAGTTTTGAAAAAATAGACATACACACATATACATATATAGACATACATACACACACATACATACATATACATATATACACATGTAGTAGAATCCGTAGACGAGCCTGGCGCATAGCGTTTAAATTGTTATTCTAACTTCAATAAAATTCGACAGCAATTGTGTTTAAGTTTTCAATGAGTGCGTAAGTCTATCGAATAAAACATAAACACCTTCATACACACACATACATTGAAAGACAACAACAAAAAATAACGGACAGCGAAAAATATTCTATACGCACGAATTGTTTACAAATTCTTTTCTTTTTTATTTAATGGTTAGGTGTTGTTAATAAATATAGTTGTATAAATATATACATAGAAGAGACACAGCAGAAAAAATATTAAGTAATTAATACGGTATAAAAAAATTGTTAATAGTTAATATATAATAAAAATATAAATACATATACAAATATATATTGAATGCAAAATAAATTTAAAAACAAAAATATAATTATTATTATTATTATTATATTATATAGTGTATAGTAGTTGTTATAATGACTCTCCTTTTGAGTAGACATCTCTGTTTCATTAAATATTGTTTGTGTTTTAAAATATTTAATTTAGTATGTATAAACGTGTTTTTTGGGTAATTGCCCGTTCGAAATTAGGTTCGGCATCTCACCGTACCGATTCGTTGGCGCTGCACACAAAAATATGTACACTGTTAATTCCACTGTGGCTGCTGTCTATATTATATTTATAGAAATATCAGTTTGAGAACCGATCGTCACGTCACGATATATTCGGATACTCGGTAATCACACACTCACACACACATACAGTCAGCCCAGTCAGCACGCGAATCGCACACATACACCTACACACATACACTTACACTGTTAACTGCACTGCGCTGTTGCTTTATTCAACAACAACAACAACAACAACAACAACAAAAAACAAAGAGAGAAACAGTATAATACAATAATAATAGTGTAACCACAATATTAAATGATATTACAATAAACGCAAAACAGAAATTATATAGAGAAACATGTTAAAAATACCTTTACAAGAATTATAATCGAGATTTAAATGAAAATATGGTTTTAGTAGAAGCTAAATTATTAAAAGAAAATGGGAAAAAAATTATAAATACTATTGCTAGAAAAATGCTGTGCAAATAATTTGAATTGTTTATCGATTATGTGCTCAAATAAATGATTACAAGTTTATAGTGTATTTAGTAGACAATTGGCACACGAGACTAGAATCCACAGTTTCACACACTAGTAAACTAATACAAACTTACACAAGAGACACGTACGTACGCACTACACATTTACAAAAATACAAAAACACACACACATACATGCTCACATTTAGACATCAGTTCAAAATACAAAAACCTCTATGACAGTTTTGGCTTAATTAGCAATTTATTTTAATGTTTTTCAATTATTTTTCTAATGTTTTTTTTGTCGACAGATTTATGAGAGAGATGATATTAAATAAATTATGAATGAATATTTAGTTTATATTTTTTATAGTTTAAAGGCAGAATTTTAAAGCTCATCCTTCTACGAACATGGAAAATCTTGATTGATTATTATGACTTTCTAGAAAATATCTCGAATGAGGGTATGGAAGGTAATCAATTTAGTGAAATTATAGGTAATTTTTGGCAATATGCCCATCAACCCCTATTTGTCGCTGGTTAGTACCTATGTTATTAAAAAATCCCATTTTGAAGATAAGGGATAAATAGCATCATTATTCTTTTTCGCCTCTAAGCTAGATTTCTTTTGGTCAATTTCACTTGGTCATGCATAAAAAAATACAAAAATCACCGAAAAAATCAAATATGAATTAGTTGTTTTCTATAGTTAGTTCCGTGATGGTAAAAGAAGTGTCCAAGCTTTTTTGAATTTAAAAATATCTGCATAATACTAATCATAGTCAAACCAATAGAATTAAATTACAGCAAATGGTTTAATTTTTAATTTGTTTTTGGGTTGTCAATAATGAATATTGTTGTGATGGCAAATATTTGTTATGATAATGTTGTTATGATTAATCGGTTTAAGTTTTTGTTTTGCAAGTCTTATTTTTTTTATTTCAATATTTCATTAATTTGAGTTATTATTAATATTATCGTGATGAAAATAAATGTGCTCAATTGTTGTAATATTCTATTTACCAATGAACATGACCATTGACCATCCAAAATTATAAGTTTAATCAAATATATTTTTATTTATAAGAAACAAGAATAAACATTTAAATGTATAATATTTTATTTGTTGTCCATGATAGGATTAAGATTGTCTGAGATTTATTCTTGATTGCCTGAGAACCCTAATCCAACCACAACCAGCAATAATTTTGGATATGACCATATAAAAATTCTACATATTGGGATGAAGTGAAAAATTTATTTGAATTAAGGAGCCATAATTGTCCATTACTTCTTTCCACACTTTGCCAAATGAGAAAACAAATTACTCAAAGTTAAAAAGTGAAGTAAAAATATAATGATGCTGTCGGATATAATTTGATTAAAACAAATGATTTTAAAAACAAAACTTGTGACCACACTTTCCTAAATTATTGGAGAAATATTGATTTTATTATACAAACTAATTAATAAGAGAGAAATTATGACATTGCATAATAAAGTCAAATTTTGCCTTAAATGCTATTATTAATTCTCGGAATTTTAGGTGAAAACCTACTGTTATACTATAGGCGTATCTCTGAATTGCAATAAAATACGCCAAATGCAATAAAGACTAATACAGAATATGTGGTCATCTTTACCGTCAATTCTCATTCGCAAAGTTGTAATTTATATATCAAGAATTCAGACATAACTTTCAAATTACATTATTCAAAAAATATATTAACAGTAAAATTGTATAACCTCCATCCTCACCCACCGTGCCCGCCATGAACACAAGAGGTAATTTCATCGCAATATATATGAAACAATTTAATTAAATTTTGTACAAATAATTACATTTTTGATAACATTTTGGCCGTTATTGTAAAATTCATTGGAGACAATTTGTTAAAATCAAAAATCCTAACACTTAAACACTTACTGCATACACATTCACTGGCACATACACAGCTAAACACCCACCACCCCTTACTCTACTCCGATTTCTACAGCTAATCGTTGCTATATGTAAAATGCAATTCTTGGTGTTGTAAGAAATTTCAAAGTTCCGATTTTATTAAAAGCAAATGATTTAAAAGAAAGAAAAAAAAGAAAAAAAACACACACAAACAAAAGAATACAATAACACATACAAAGTATCTATATATGTAAATATAAATATATTATAAAATATATAATTATATATAAATATAGAACTTTTTAAAGTGCCTGCGCCTGCAATGATGTTATTTAAATTTTGTATATAGTAGGGAAAACCAAAATGAGCTATTGAAAAATCTGTTTTGCTGTTGTTTCGATTCTGGTTGCCAAACGCGGTTGATTTGCCCTATGTTAGGGTAGCGTTACCAAACGAACATTTTATCTTAATCGAACTGTTTTGGCGTTCATTTAATTTAAAATATAACAACAACAACAACAACATAAAAATAATCTCAATAACCCATTTTGAAGCCTGATCAAAAATACAAGCAACCACATACATACACTACGTACAGAGAAACTCAAAAGCGCCTTCAAAGCAATAATAATACGGCAAAACGAATCTACTAATTATAATACAAGAATAATTTAATATAAATTAAACCACAAATAATATAACACACAAAAGCACACAAAAAAATACTTGATCCGAAAAGAGTTGCGATGAGCTTTTAAGCAGCAACAAACGTAAAATGTGATGTTATTGTATAGATATTATTTTGATAGTTGCTGCTGCTGCTGGCATCCGCGCAGTAATTTAAATTAAAACATTAAAACATATAATATATATATACATAAAATACATATTATATACAAATATTAACAATTATATAGTAATATGAACTGTTATTATAAATTAAATACAAAACTGTAATTTGTTGTCATGGCATTATGAAATAAACGTTCAAATTATTTAGGCGGTTTGTATTATTTTATGTAATTTAAACTTTTTGGAAACAAAATAAATCATTTGTTATTCCGACCATTATTTTCATGTTCTATTAAAATCTGTGATTGCTTTGGATTTATCAATTAAGCTTCACTTAAGCTTTTATAAAAAAGCTTTTCTTGCTATTGTGACTAATGCTTTTTCTGAGATGTTTTGACGGGGTAGGTATCGATGTAAGTTAAATTAAAGTCATCACTAATTTGTTATGTATTTAATTTTGATTTTTGTATACGCAGAAACTACAATAAGAGATTACTTATTTATAAAATGATTTTTAATTTACAATACAATTTAAATACAAGAGCATAGAATTTAGAATATATTATATTAGGTCTTACGATTCACATGCATCAAAGTCAGTGTGATTTTATTGTTATTTTGTTTAAATTAAAGTTGAAGTGGGGTATTCCCTGCAGCCCAATATGGGACAAATAAATAATAAAATAATTTAATAATAATAATTAAGTGATTTATTAAAATCTCTTAAGATTCATTTAAAATAGGATGTACTTTTTTTTTAATTATAATAAAGTATCTAATATTTATCTTTAACATATATGATTTTTAATTTACAATTTAAATACAAGAGCATAGAATTTAAAATATATTAATCATTGCTTTTTAAACTGATGATAATATGATTAATAAAAATATTACTTTGTAATAGATATCTCCTTAAGTTTGGAAGTCTGATTATTAAGTTATTAAGTTTTCGTTTGTTGTATAATATATTATTACAATTTTGTTTTAAACATAAATAATTTGGTAACAGGCCACTTCTAATTTTTAAGGTAAAATAACAAGACTTTGAATACAATAAGTTGTTTTACACTGAGCCTATAGAGCACAATGGGTCCTAATTGAGACCTCTTTATTAGGAGACGTATATTCCAACATCAATCTAATCTACACTGAGCCAGGACAATTCTTTTAACATACAATTTTATTTAGTTCTTCTATTTTGTATGACAGATTGGCATTGTTCAATTTCTTTGCCATCAACTTAAGACCAATCACTTTGACTTCGCAATATTAAGTTTCAATTGGTTACATTGTGCCACATACAGCCATATTACAAAGATCGTCGTTAACTTTTAGTACAGCATCATTGTAATTTTTAGATTAATTTTAAAAAATCGTCGTCTTCAAACAGGTAATTTTTTTTAATATTGCAGAGAATCTTTGATGTCGTTTATTAAAAAATATAAACAAACGGGTCCTTGAAATACACCAAATGTATTTTCGCATTATATGTCTCGTACTCTAAGCAGGCCAGGCCTGCTGCTCTTAGCGGCTCAGGTATAGCTTTAAAACCAATCTTGTTCCACTCCACCTCATCTTATCCTTACTTTTAGTTTTAATAATAAAATGTTCTGATCAATTGTCTCAAATCGCTCATTTCAAATCAAGAAATACTGATACAATTATTTTTCCAATGTCTAGGGCACATTTCCATGAGCAAATGATACTTGTTTTTAAACAAATCTTTTTTGTGAATTAGCAATACATTTTTTGTGTTTGTATTAATATGTTTGAGATTTTCCATTTCTGGGGCATAAGTCCTGTTGTAATAACTGTTAATTATATTAGTCCAGAAAAATCCGGCACAGTAAACTAAATCTTTCAATATCTGTTCTGTAATAAGATCTCTTTAATAATTTTAAATGATTCAATAAATCATTGTCATCGTATAGTTCGGGTAACGCACTATTCACTATTTGCTGCACTGCAATCCAAAGAAAAAAACTAAAATGCGTTTTAGTTTTTTCTGTAGTTTGATTGTATTGAATAACGGACGTATTTTTCACTCGTTTTAAATTGCGTGTTTTACGTGTTTTCAACGCAATTTTTAAAACACAATAAAAGACGACAAAATAAAACCAAACTAAATAAAAACGACCCAGCAACATTCACTGGTTTTACGTGTTTGAAGAAGTCGGTTTGTATCCAAGGCCTGGCAATAATCGTGTGCGAATGAGATAGCGCTATACAATATTCATGCAAATCACTTTTTTTGTAGTGTGTCATATTTGTCATAATTGTGTCATAATTTGTAGTAGATTATGTAAAATAATAAAAAAACGATCTCGGGCGCATAATTTTTTTATTTTGCGTCATTTTTTATAGTTTTATATACAAAAATTGTAATAAAAAACAATTTAAATATTTAAAAAAAGTGGTGTGATTCCGGGTGCAGCAATAAAAATTAAAATATTCAGTAGGATATGTAATATTCTTAGTAAGTAAAATGCATACATTGTTTGTTCATTATTTCATTTACGTTTTTTAAGGGTTTTATGTTTATTTAATTCACTAATATATTCATTTTTCATGGTACCTTTTAAAAATCTTCTAATTTCTAATTTCAAATAGTCAAAATAAATAAAAAACATTAAAATTAAAATTAAATAAATCTTTTAAGAAGACTTGAATTTGGTAGTGTAGTTATTTTAAATTTATTAATATAGGTATATTTAAAATATGTATCATATAAAGGGTAGGATCTGTACTCTCATAGCTAGAGTTCGGTATTTCCCGTCTACATGCTCACTCCTGAGATTCGGGAATTCCCGTAATAATTATATTCATAATTACAGGAAATCGTGAGTCAAAAAAAAAAATTGAAATTACGCCCAGCCGGAAGGTTTTTTTGCTGCATTTGATTTTTTTTAGTGAATAGCACGGACGCTAGGTGGCGTAT
>JAAAKO020013311.1:0-13223 GCA_010015015.2 Bolitophila cinerea
AAAAATCTCCCATAATATCTTTTCTCTCTTCTTCATTTTATGTGTTTGTTAAAAAAGAAGAGTTATTTTCGACCAGCACTCGTATTCTACTATATTTGTCACCTTATATTATTATATTATAAAAAACTCACTCACTGAGAGACAATTTTAGTAGAGTACGGGTGCAAGTTGCAATAAAATCCAGAAACAAATTTTGATTTTTAATATGAATAGCATTTTTTTTTTAAACATTTTTTTTCTAAATAGGCTTGCTGTATAGCTAAAAGTTTACGCTGCAAAGTAATTTTATTATTATTAAAATAGAAAATCTAATAGAAAATATGAGTTTATTATAACTTTATCGTTTTTATAATAATAATAAAAGACTGTTTCCATATATATATATAATTAATAGATATTATATAATCAATAATATATATATAGTGTATTATATTTTAGTAAGTATGTATGTTTGTCTCTATTTTGAGTATGTTTTTTTATGTTTTTCTTATCTTTTGTTTGGTTTTGTTTTTTTTTAAATAAATAATCAGTGCATTTTTTTGTAATATAAAATCTCGTCTAATATAATGTAATATTTTTAGGAAATTGCATATGAAAGAGCTTGCGTTTTGAATCATTAAAATGATGGACTCGCTCGATTGCGTTGGATTATGTTTGTTTGTAATTGATGATTTTAATTCGAATATTTATGGAATATGTTTTCCAAGCCAAAGCTGCTGCAATGTAAGTTTTTCAGATAGATAAATTGCGATGCTAACGACAAAAGCATAAAAGGGATTATATGCTTTTTGGTTGAGAGTTATGATCATTTGTGTTATGAAATTACAATCTGTTAATACACATTGAAAAGTATCTATAATTTTGATATAATCAGTCTTGGTATGTTTTTTGTGGTTGTTTTTGTGTGTGATCATCTATTCTATACAATAATTTTTTTTTCATTGTTGCTGTAGTTCTTTAAATGGACGTAATTTTATAATACAAACAGAAACATAAGCCAAATATGTTTAAACTTCAAAATTGCATGATATTAATGCAGACAATTGGGATAGATAAAATTTGGAATATATTAATATACATTTTTGGAGGAGATTTTACAGTTTTTTTTATAAGATTATCCTTTTGCAATTGATTATCCGATTCATTTAAAATATTAAAATAAGTAATCAAATTTTAGACAGGCATATCATTAGACTATATTAAATAACAATGGACACAATAACTGTATACACCAAAACAATGGTAATGGAGTCTACCGAACCGAATAAATTATTTTTTTATCAGAAAAAGGCGTAAATATATGGTAAAATTGTTCTGTAATTTAAATATATACACATTTATAGGAAGAAAGAAATAAAATACAAAAAATATGTTTGTAAATAATAATTGTATAATATGTATAAAAAATTATACTTAATTTAACGGTTTATACAATGCTGTTTCCCCACATAATAATATTTAGCTAGTGAAATATTGTAATAGGTGTGTGTATAAAGAATATTCATAGTATTTTTAATTAAACAATCAATCTGTATTAAGTAGATTTTGAATAATCATTACAAGTAAATTGGAATTATATAATATAATAGAGCATATTTTAGGCTGCATTTATATATTTATATACGGTAATGAATGATGATAATTATAACCTACGAAATTGTTGTTGTGCTATATGTGTTGTACTATTATTTATAATATGCAATTGATGTATGTTATCTATGTTTAATGAGTATTCTTAGAAAACTTACAAAACACACCGATTCATTTTTAATAGTGTGTACGGGGTCATTCGAATCAATATCGATCGAGTTGGTCGATTTTATACGGGAAATTTAGTTAACACTACTCGCGCCTGCCTCTTAGCCACCACATATCCCATCATATTAAATGGGATTGGCTTCAATAAAAGGATTCAATTAGTTTTATTTGTTTCTATCTTTAAATAGCTTGCATTATAACGTTATTTTTTGTTTAGACTATGCATATTTTATAAATTTATTTTGATTTGTTGTTTTTTTTTTCACAGAAAAAATATTAATGTTTATTATATGTATAATGATATAAATTTATATATATTTTTATATGCAATTTTATATGTGTGTGTGTCTGTGTATGTTTATGTATGTTTTTGTGTCTATGTGTGTGTATTAAATAGTTATATTTGTATGTATTTAGCAAATTCTGTATATAATGTAATATAATATAGATATTTTGATTTAGTATTTTGTTTAGTTGGATTTTTGTAATACAAAATAATTTTACCAGTCTGCGAACAAAAAAATATAAGCTATTTATTGTTGTTGTTATTGCTATACCGGCTTAACTATTCAAAAAATTTAGCAAAATTTGTTTTGTCTTTCAAAAAGATCTAGCAAAATTCGAGCTACGCACAGATAAAAGCCATATTTTTCTAAGCCACCAGATATGTGCATCTAGCCGCGCCTATGCACATTTCTCTCCAGCCGGACCCACTAGATCTTCATAAAAAACTTTTCTCACAAAATTCCATTGGTCAAGTACTGATAGCCGTCGTACAGTTTCGTCGACAGTGAGTTCAGAGAGTCTTGCACCAGCTGGTCAACCTTGCGCTCGAGCTCCTGTTCGGTTAGGTTCATGTGGAAGCGATTTCGCAGATTTCGAATGGTGCCTGAGCATCCGTTCTTGAAGCATGGCAGTTGGGCACCTGCGGGCAGAGGTGATAAACACATTCATTATTATTTAGTAGTTAATAGGGCATTATGTAACTGTTAGTAGGGCGTTTATACTCACTGCTTCGCATAATTTCGACCAAATTGATGACGCGATCCATGTGCTTTCGTGCTGCCATCAATCCTTTAAGCAGCAGATGCTGGAATTCAATCCACAGTACGGACTCAGGACCGCCCATAACGTCTACGAATTCGGGCGTCAGCTTGAACGGAGACTGTTCAAAACCTATAAATTTAATTTAAATGTTATAAATAAATAAAGTTTATTATTATTTAAAAATGCTTACCTAGATTCTTTGGCGAAATATTCAGGATAAACCCAAAATCAATGTGAATAATGTGCCCATCGGAATGCAATAGAATATTTCCGTTATGCCTGTAAAAACAAAATACACATCACAAATTAAAATATATCAAAATTCAACTACTACAAAAGTTATATACCTGTCTTTCACTTGCAACAGATAGGAGATCAAGCAGTACGCCGCACAGCTTTGCATAAAGTTCTTCTGGGCAGTGCGGAAACTGTTGGTGTCTGGCTGACCGTACTCATCGACGAAATAGTCACGCAGACTCTTATTTGAGTTCTTCTTTATCTGGTGTAGCGACACGGTGTTCAGAATTGGCTCGATTAGGCCACTATCATTAGAAAAGCAGACGATCTTGTATGGTCGCACCCACACATCGACTTGTTCCTCTTGCCAGATTATCTTGAATGTCTGAATGTTGGAAAAATTATGTGAAATGTTGAGTGATAATAATAAGTATTTCAGAAACAAAGATATTTATTCCGTCTCAAGGAGACTAGCCGAATACATAATCAATATGTATTACTTACCTCTAGCAGCTGTGTGGCCATCAGTTCTTGGCGCAAATCATCGCCACACTTTACAATGGCGGACAACAGTCGCCAATTGGAAAGATGTCCATACGGGGATGATTGACGTATCTGTAGTTCTTTTTCATGCCACGGTTCCTGCGAGATCCACAAGCATCCAAAAATAATATTAATTTCGATTCCCCAAAAATATTCTTGATCATTTTACCTTCAGCGCCGCTGCGGACGGATCTTCGGGATCATTGCTGAACGGACGGGCATTTTCAGTATCCAGATTATTGCAGTGTCTCGTCCGCACATCACCGATATTAAACGAAGGTGGAGTATCTAAATAAAATATAGTACATATTAGATATATAGCCAGAGATAGTCTATAATAAGATGCATTTACTTTGCTGCTCTCTCGAATCAATAGAATCCATCGACATTTGGGAGAGGGCATCGCGCTCAGTTTTCTTCTTCAGATGCATATACTGGGCTGTGATATCATCGTCTTCCTGTGACCACACATCATCGTCGGTGATGCCTGACCAGTCACGATGTTGTTGTGGCTGTGTAAGATGTGTCGACGACATCGACGTCTCTGGACTATGTGGCAAGAATTCAGAAGGTTTCATACTTCGTTCACCGTCGTTTAGATGTTTTTCGGTTGGTGCTGTTGTTGTGGTTGTAGATGGAACCTGAACGGCTGGAAGCTGAGGATCGTTCGTGGAGTCGAGATGCTCCTCGCTCTTTGTGTGCCGTAGCGATGGCATTAGCTTGTGCATCACAGGTGATGTGTAGATGTCGTCAACCTGAGAAAACATATTTCCTTAACCTCTGGACTTAAGATAAAGAGAGAATCACACATACCTCAACCACCTCCACGTAAATGATGTACGGTGTCTTGTCCTTAGAATTCAGCACGGCCGTTTTCTCCTCGGTGATACGAACGACGTGATGTGGAATATCTGAGTTCAGAGGCAACCAAACGCGGGCAGGCAGATTTTTATTTATCAAATTCAAGCGCATACGCAAAATACTGGTTTTCTCGGTTTTCGTGGGCAACGGTGTAAGATTCTTTCCAATTTCGACCAGGGACTTCATAAACTCCTTTTGTGGCGCGAGTTTAGGAGCCTAGAGCCATAGGTAAAGTGTTATTTATATATGAGATTGAATTGGGTTTACACATTTTAACTTACGCCACATTTACAGACGGTCTTGTGACCAAGCAGTCCGTTTACAGTGCCACGCACGGTCTCAAAACACGTACATCCATTGTCAAATGCTCGTCCGGTGGACAGGTCACCAAGGCATAGTCGAACCGGTGTCTGAAACAATTTCATACTATTGTGTGAGCCATTCAGTAGACCCGTTGCATCCGACTGGGATCTATAGTAAGAAATAAAACAAAATCAAAACAAATATTTATAAGAGACATAAGCTGGCCAACTATCTAACTAACCTATGATGAGTCTTCTTAATCGGTGACATAATCACGCGCTCACGGAAGCTCTCGGCATTCCGTAACTGTTGCCGTTCCCGTTTCGGGTATAGCTCCTTCATCAGCGTCAAGTGTGGCTTATTGCTTAGGTTACTCTGATTGAACAGATCCGAACTGTAGTTGTAGGCCTCCAGAAGCCAGCAGCACTTCAGTGAAAAGTCTGCGGTACGTCGACACCGGTACACCAGGTACGGATCTAGAACCTCGGCCAATTCGTCCATTTGAATGTAGAGCAGTATTAGCTGCGGAATGTACAGATCCACGTCGTGATCCTTGAAACTGAATACCTTGTTACCGATGAAACTCAGCACACCCGGCTCTTTTGAGTAGAACAAATAGTGCAGAGCAAAGTGTATATTGAATATCGGTGATTCGAAGAAGCGCAGTAACCCGTTGTGCCCTTTTTCCATTTTCGGTTGTAGTGATTCCGATTCACGGGACTTTGTGAAGCACTTAACGACTCCGGGCACTTTGCCTTTGCCACTGCCGCCCAGTGATAGAGTGGACGGTGATCTTGAAATCACAAGATCCTCTGTGTTTGACTTCAGGGTGCCCGCTGTAGCATCTGACACAGCAACTATCTTATTTTTACTCGTGCTTGGTTTCAGTGAAAAGAATTCCGTTTTCTTAGACGCGCTCGCAGCATTCGTTGTAGTAGCAGCAGCAACAGCAGACTTAACTTGATCCTCTGTTGTGTCTGTCTTTAACTTGGCTGCACTCTTTTTTTCGTGATTATCGATTATACTCTGTGCAGTGCGGAAGATTGCATTTTTGGTGGCACCGAAAATACTCTTGAATATAACGTCGTTTTTAATGTTCTCTGTTGGCTTTGTTGCCTCGCTTTTCACATCTATCTTTGGTGGCTGCTGCAGTGGATCTGCCAACAGTGCTACGGGTGTATTGTCATCCTCGAAATCAATCGGCACACAAATCGTCGTTTTCTGTCGTATGCGAGCTTCGATTTTGTTCTGATGCAATGAGCGCAAATCTTCGCTGAGTTCTACAATGTCTGACTGGTGTTGCGGATGATTTAAATTGCTTTGGTGACTGATGATTTCTTTGGACGCGATCGGCAGCGACTGGTTGACATCGTCGACGGCAGTTGCGGCAGGCTGTTGTTGTTGTTGGTGTTGGTAGAAACACAGGTCTGGCTGTATGGCTCGGAAGTCCTCATCCATCGAAATTGTGTCTAGCATTTCGATGCACTCTTCCTCTGGGTCTATTTCACCGGAATCGAGACTTTCGTGTGAGAGACGATGTGTACGGCGACAGTTTAACGAGACCTGGTCCAGTTCGGAGCCGCAGATTATACCTATGAAATAAAGGAAAAACAATAATCAGAAATTTCTCTATTAAAATAATATTAAAAACTTACCCGAGTCATCGGAACCCAGACTAGTGAGATCTTCTCTCTTTTTGTTCTCGCATTCGGTGGCTCCATCGTTGTTGTTGATGTGAACAGTATTGTTTTTGAGTGCTGTGTTCGGTTCTTTTGTCGGGCAACCTATAAGAAAACGGAATGCGGTTAGAATAATACGTATATTTGTTGTAGATTGGGATTGATGTGTGTACTGTTTCTCCAATTTGTGTCTCTAAAATATAACACATAGAAATTATTTTTGTATGTGTGCAAAGCTGAGCTAAAAACAATTCAAATTTAGGTTTTTATACACGGTATACAAAAATCTTATTCTGGTTTAAACTACTAGATTTGGTAAAAGGAAAAAAATAAAGTTCGAATCTACATTTTAGTTTAGTGCCCAATCCAAAGGTAAAGAATCTTGAGCAAATGTATTTTAGGCCAAGTTTTTGCTTAATTGGAGGTCAAAATTGGGAAATTAGCCCTTCAAAGTTTCCAAGCACGCACAAACAGGTGAATTTAATATATTTATAGAGGTTTTACAATAAGTAAATTTTTAGCTATACTGTATGCAATTAAAGCTTGAAAACAGGTGTTGCTCTCTTTTTTAAGTACATAGTACTAAATAGCATAGAGGTATAATTTTTTTCTTTTTTTAATACGAAATTCAGTTTTACAAAATATAGTCGATGCTGGTGGCGCACCTTTTGAAATTACTCAAAACAAAATAACAGAGGTATATGGTATTTGTCTCTCTGATTATGTTTTTCAGACTTACAACACCATTTAGAGTATAAAAGCTGTTACATAAATCTAAATAACATTATAGGCATAACCATCAACATATCTGTTTCATCCTCATCCAAATCAAAGAAACGATTCCTTAACGGTTGAAATCTTACCATTATGTCTCACTTGAGCACGTAAAATTTATCAGTTTGTATATGTACAGATAACTGTCACATCATCAAAGTTATATACAGAGCGTAAACCAATAAAATACAAAAAACAGACATGAGCGGGCGTGCGCTCGCCTAGTCACGGCAGCATAACGTAATGACAGCACCTGTAAGTTCAGGTGTACCTAGGTATGATATGTATATCATGATCAACGACAACACAGCGTATATAATTGGTTATTGTTTTTTTTGGTTTCAATGAAATACTATACGCACATTGGCAAATATTATTTTATAGCGTTGACAATGTTGATGTTGTACTTGAAAACTACACGATACCACTCAATTTGTATACATACTCAACTTTTAAGTTATTATCATTTATCTAGATAATAGTCATTCCATATTAGCAAGAACTCGAATTAAAAAAAACTTACCAATATTGGTTGCATTGGTTCCCCGTTCGGACGGGGTAATATTCGGATGAATCGCAGAGGCGGCCGAGCTCATGAGTTTAGTGCACATCGTCGAACTCAATATGGTCGTGGTACACAATGTGTTCTCTGATTCGGCACTGGGCGATGACACCTCGACCTTTGAAATAATACAATTTTCGATTAGATAACAATATTTGAATAATATATATAACTATATAACTAAAATGCATATTATTGCATATGTTCCTTGTTATAGTAAAGAATGAATACTTTACAGTCATGCAGCTCGCTCTCCTCTCGAAAAACACGCGGAAAAACGAAAAGAAAAAACCCAACACACCTTTCAGCACAATAACAATGCACGAAGTTTATATTACAACAACAGCAGCAGCACAAAAAAAATAGTATTTTGTGTGGTATGTGTGTGTATTTAGTTCGTCAGCCACTCGGTATCAGCGTCGTCGTCGCGTCGGTGTGCAACTCAGCGCAAATAAACAATCGCTTGCGTGAGCTCTTATCAAATTTATATAGGTGTTTACAATATATGCTCAAAATGTGAGGGTCATTAGGTTGATCCATTCTTCAAAATTTTACAAACCAAATACACATTTATATTTTGTCAATTGGTCTAAGTTCTCATTTTTAGCATTAAAAATGTTAATTTCGGGTCTCAATTTAACGTTTGCTAAAAAAATACAATTTTGTTCTATAAAAAAATGAAAATCGTGCTTTTAATTAATAAAAAAACTCTTAAAAATAAAAAAACACATAATTGAATTTAATAGAGGATCAATTTCAATTATTTAGCGTACATTTTTAAAATTTATAAGTGCACAACATTTTTTTTATAGAGCCATCCGTTTTTGCTAGAGTACATTTACATAATTTTGAATCTATGATTTTAAGATAAATAAGTTTCAAAGTAGGTCACAATGTATTTTTTGTGGTTTTTTAACGTTAAGTCAATTTACAAGGAATACAAAAAATCTACATTTAAAATAAAAAAAAAGTGCAGCTTCAATTTTTATTAAGCTTCATCAATCGATTTTTTAAGCACTCAATATAGATGTAAGATGTCAAAAATCAAGATTTCTAGGGATTTTTCTAATATTGATGCTATCTGGCCGTTCGCCATTTATTTCCAAATTCGTCAAAAGGAGATTTTTTTTTAGTGTAGTTGTTTGTCTGAATGTTGTTTGGTCGAAAGCCCATTGACCGAATGGCTCATTTGGCCGAAACATTTGACTGATCATTCAACTAAATAGGCCAAAATGACCTTTGTTGTTTGGTTAAAAGGCAATTCTGCTGGAAAGGTCTATTAAGCAGAATGACAATTTAGGCGATAGTCAAATTGGTTATAAATGATCATTTAGCCTAATGAGCCATTTAGCAAAAGCAAATGTCAATACATAACCATTCAAACAAACAAACTTATCTGCCAAATAGATATTCGGAAAAGTGTTCCATTCTGTCAAAAAAATCATTAAGATAAACCTCATTTTACCAAATGACCTATATTCTGCCAAAGAGCACCCCAAATGTCTTTCGGCTAAAAAGTAAATATATTTTCTTACAAAATCAAATGAAAGAGCATTATTAATTGGTGGTAATTGTGTTTGCTTAGTATAACCAAAACAATCTTTATTGCAAAACAAAAACGCAGACTTAGGATACAAGTCCACATTCGTTATCTGTTCTCCATACTTGACAATCACATCGTTATATTTAATTTAAAAAAAAAAATCTCACTACATCCATTGTTATATTTAATTAAAAAAAAAACTATTAAATTCCACTACATTCTAATACACTGTAAATATAAAAAAGTCATACCTCTGGAATTCGCTGCAGTGCACTGTCCAGACTCCGGTTTCTGTGGTGCTGCGTCAGATTTATTCTTGAATTCGTCACCTGGTTAACAGGTGGCAATAAAATGCCCATCGATCTGTAAACAAAACAAATATTGTAGAATGTAGTATGTATTTAACACGTATGTATTTCTTGTAGTAAACTTTATAGACACTTTTGTTAAAACAAGTAGATATAACATAGTACCTAATACCTATACTATATACTAATAAAAAAAATGTAAATTCAAATCGTGACAGACATTCAAATATATAAATTTTACAATAGGAAGTCTCTTGTTTGGCTATATATATTTTTTTAGTGCGTATATTTCTGGATACACGCCTTGCATTAAAAATAAAATATAAATACATACTTTGAATGAAGAATGTATGTATTTCATTGAATATTACAATCAATTTTCAATAATTAGTACGCGTATAGCAAGTGTAATAAAATGCAATATAAGAATATATATATATATATATACAAAGCATACAAATACAGGTTATATTACATGTTAAATATGGATTTGCTGTGGAAGTGGAATGCGTGCAACGTGCATACATGTAGATTTAACTTTAATTACAAATATATCTCTCGCTTGAGATGGGCAACACACATACTCGCACAGCACACACAGAAACACATAATAAACGAGAAATAAGAAATGTGCACCTGATATATCGCCAACTTTCACTGTGTTTGTGTGTGTGCTGTTGAGAAACAATTCACCTAACACACAGACTAAACCAGTTTTTTTTTGCACGGGAGATTAGATGTACGCAAAACTGCACACAAACGCAGTCAGGCCGTTTAATTGTATCGTGTTTGCCGTCAGTCGGTGGATATGATAACAACTCACTCCCATCCGATTATACAGAATAGCTAATGTATATATAATATATGGCATAACGCTTGCTTCTTGCTATATTTGTATAATTTAGAGATCGTAGATATTGAATCGGTTGTGTACTTGAGACCAAGTCTAATTATAATTAAAAACCTAAACAATGTCAGATGCTACGTCTGATAAATGTGATAAAAAGGATATTTTTGGGTGATTACTAATTATTATAAAATATTAAGAGAGGAAATTGTCGAAACAGAATTCAAAAACATTTTTTAGAAAGTATGGAATATGATTACAGAAGCTATATTAAATTTTGTTTGTGTTGGTTTATTTTGTTTCAAAAACATCAAATTTTATCAAATTAATTTTATACTTGTAACAACATAGTTTAGCTTCAGAAAGTTAGTCTAAAGAAATGTAAAAAAAAGGTTTTAGGCTCAGCCTAATTGGCTAGTAGTTTCAGAGATCAGCTTAAGATATTTACTTCAGACATTAGCTTAAGACATTTGCTTCAGAGATCAGCTTTTAAGCAAACATTTCGGATATCAGATAAGAACACTGTAAATATAAGTAACTGCTCAACTTAAACTATCAGTAAATTTAAAAAAGGTGAAGGTCATAAATAAATAAGATCCAACATTCCAAATATAACATTGCATTATTCAATCTTGTGTTTATTTTTTTTATTTTCATTTTCATGAATTTTTTCAAGGATGAATTTCGACCAACGAGCATTGTTTGCTTTGGTATGAATAACTTCTGTGAAAACTATATGCACAAAAGAGGATCCTTTTGAACCTTTATGTACGTCCTTAATTTTTTTGTATAGAAGTCTTGCTCATTTTTTAGTCACTTCTTTATCATTCCAAAGTTATGTCAATTATAATCAAAAGGCCAATTCATTCCAATTAAACATTATAAATTATTCTTTCATATAAAATAAACAATTACAATTAATTCCCCGAAACACAACAAATGCATTCAACTCTTTCTTTCGAATTCGTACAAAATGCAAAACATTATACGTTATATGCACTGTGGCTTTGAACTCTGGCTACTGAAACAAAAACAACAACAACAAAAACACTATTAAATTAAATGGCATAAATATATATAAATAAATGACATCATGCGCGCGTTGGCGCACACGGCATCGCGGTGCGTGTTCGGTTGCGCGTCAACAAATATGGTAATGTTGCAGAATTTCGAAAGCTAAATCTTAGTGTTTTGAGAAACATATATCATTAATTATATTACATTTTAAACTAGTTATTATTTACATAATCCTAAAATGTTCGCTTGGGCTTAATTAAATTGTAACTATGAATTACAAAAAAAAACCTACCTAAAATCGAGGCTTAAGTTCCGTTGGTGTGTTGAGTGTCTGGTCTTCTTGTGCTCGCTGCCGCCGGATGGCAGAAGTGAAGCAGAGCGCCCGTGCACCGAAGGCAACGAAGTGTTTGCAACGCCACCGCTGAGACTCAGTCGTTTTTGCAAGCGATTTACTTTATTTGCCGCACACAGATTCGATTCACTGCCACGATTTGCAGCCGACACAATAACCGGCGTATGTGGTACACTGCCACAGGCCGATTTACTACCACGAGATACTACTCCTACGGTATTCAGCACCGTCTTCGTAACCTGCTCAACTTCCGCTCCGACACTGTTCAAAATATCACCTTCACTCACACAATTCACCTTATCGGGTAGCACACCATTCGTGCCACCCACAAAACTCTTTAAACTACTGCCTGGTAACAGCTTTGACTCAGTACTATTTGGATCACAGAGATTTGATTCACTTGCACTTAACGTTGCCTTTTGCAAACTAACTATGCATAGACTGTGATCGGTAACATCTTGGCCAACGGCATCGGACTGTTGTGCCGTCACCACTGATGCTCGTATCGGACTCGGGGCCAACTGCATCGGACTGGTCGGTCGTGTACTGCTGTTGCTTAGTCTTATCGTTTGTGGATCCTGATCGGCATCATCCGGGGTGCCATCCACGAATCCGTTCATCTTGGCACCGCTGCCAATCTCTCGGATGTGTCTAAGGTTCTCGTAGCTGCTCGCATCTTGCGCGATCTTCTTGTTGACGATGACGCCTCCGGTGCTATTGACACCGGCGCCACCGCTGCTGCCAAACTTATGTTTTCCATCAGTCTTATTGCTCTTGAACGCAGAGAAAACGGAATTCATCGTGAAATGATGATAATGCGCGCTCCTTGACTCCGTGACACGCTAAACTCCTAATACGAAATTATCAGGCACATGTTTGTCATTTTCTAGTAAAGTGGGAGCTTTGATGCGGTTCCGGGACATGGATTCGTTCTAAATGAATTTCGTAAATCTGTAAAAGGAATAAAAAATACTGATTAGTGGCCGGGAAGAATAAGTAATACACAGATAAATTACAAATTTAGTTCTTATGACTTTTGCCACACGCAGATGTGGCAGATTTTTTTTTAAATGACGTCAACGGAGAAGCATCTCCCCAACTGACCTTTATTGAATAAGATATATAATTTTTTAAATGTGTATATGTATGTACTATAAAAAACTGCATTTCCATAAAAAATGTACAAAAGTACAGACAATCAAAATTTAAAAAAAAACATATAAATTAAACAAAAAATAAAAAATATCAATACTAAAAAATACAAAAAAAAAAAAAATAAGAACTTAAAAAAAAGAAATTCAAGACAAAAAACCAAAGATAAAAAAACTGTTAAACTTATTACAACCCGCCCAAACACCGATCGAACAGCGTATATGTCCATGCTACTTAACC
>JAAAKO020013322.1:0-17065 GCA_010015015.2 Bolitophila cinerea
AACAGTTTTTATAAGAGAAAATCGTGTTTTAAAATGTTCAAAAATTTCTAAAAGGTCTAAAACGTAAAATATATATTGATACTATGTTATAATTATCATTGTTAATTTATTTTATTTTAAAAGCAACTAAACACTATTTATATACAATTTTTTTTTAAATAATAATACTTTTTTAAATGTTTAAAACATTCTTAACTATAAAAACTAAACTTTGAAATAGTACATTTTTATATTTTATGGAAATTACAAATTAGAGGTATATTTTTTGGAGGTCAGCTATTTACGTCCGGCCGGCTGACACCTCTACTTTTTATCATGTTTTTCGTCTTAATTTTTACCTTCTTTTCCTACGTAAACAGGTAGGTTCTTTAAGGGGATTGCTCAATAAAAATAATATTAGCAGCTTCCTGTTAGGGAAAAGTCCCCATGTTAGTGAGAAGGGTTACAGAGAGGTCAACATTTAGTTACAATGTGTTATTAAGAGGTAAAATGGATTAAGGTATCTTTGCATCAAATAAAAGGTATTTTATGTACATTTCAGTAACATACAATTAAATCCATAACTAGGGGGAGTTAGGGGCAATCAACTATTTGTATATATTTTTATAAGAAATGGGAGACAAAAACCAATGATCAAAAATTGGTGCACACTGCGTATTATTTTATGAACGTTGGCTCTAGTCGCTTTACCACATTCCTTAAAATCGTCTTTAAGAGAAATTATAACTAAACTTTTTGTCCTCTCGCCACCTATGGGGAAGATGTGTTAATTTCTTAAACCCTAGTATGGTGTCTTTGTTAACGATCTTCTAAAAGATACTCAAGTCTGAATGCGGAACTAGTTACAAATATTTATATATTCGCTTAACGATATTATTTACTATTTTCGCTTGTAATAAATACTCCAAGTCTACTACACTGTTATTTTTTAAGTCACACTTTCTTTACATAAAAGACGAGGATACGAATCTATATTTAAAAAATGTATCGTATTTAAAAATAAAAAATTGTTTGAATTTTTATGGAAAGTAAGTATGTTGACTTCTAAATTCTTTAAAAATTATATAAAGCTATCAACTAATAAAGTCATTATTATTTATTTATTTCAGATGATCCAGTGATTAGTGTGGAGGGTCTCAACGAAATGAATATATCATATAAAAAGATAAAGCATGGCTTCTAAATAGATGCTCTTAAATCCGAATTTACAATTGGAATTTAAGAGCATCCATGATTTTGCGAGAATTGTTGTATTACAATTTTGTTGAAGTCGTGGTCGGAACAATTTAAACGACTCCAACTCCTAACAAAAAAAAGAACGACTTCACCGATTCCGACTCCACAAACCATAATCGCACCTAGAATGCACTACGTCGGCAAGATAATCAAAAATGTTAGTTAGTGGATCACAGATTGGCCACGCACTCATAGTCAAGTCATCGGGTTTTCAATATCCGATGTGGGCTATGAGAACTAATAACTTGAAGCCAACTTTATCCTTTAATAAACCGTACAAGATTTATATATTAAATATCCGATTTGGAGTTAAGCTCTCAAGAGTACGAAAACGACTACACGAATGGCTTCAGAATGGACAGTATGTCAGCAGTTGGTATCATTTCCATAAGTTAAATCTATCAATATCAATACCTCGTGGCAGATATGCTACTTATATTAACTTAGCTTAGGTTTTAGCCATACTATCGGGTGTAGAAAAACTACTCGAATTTGGTACCAATTGTCAGGCGGTTTGAAAATCACTGACATGAAGGATCATCGCTTGTCTTTTTTATAAAAAATGTCTCAACCTTATACGATTTTTACAAATGATATTTTTATAAAATCACTTTACATTTATTAGATTTTCAAACGCTGTATATTTAAAGACCGTCTATTTTTAAATTTTCTATATTATAGTTATGCGTGTCTGTGATCTTGCCTGCTTCCACGGATTAATGTGGCCTAATTACTTAACCAACTTCCTGTCATCTAATCGAGCTGAATCTTGCCCCATTGACATGTTGCCGATGACAATTCATTTTAATAAATTTTCTCTTACCTCTCATTAGGGGGTGACCAAATATGGTCAAAATTAATAATTGGGCAAAAGAAGTAAATATTTAAAAGACACTTGATTAAGTAATGTTAGCAAAATATATTTGCTTCTTTACATTTGCTCCTCAAAAAAAAGTTAGGTTTAATCAAAGTTGGTCACACATACCAAGAAAAAAGGAATAGAGAATTTATGAGATAAACTTTTTTTTTTTAGGGTTGATTCATTTTAAAAGCTCTTTCATTTGCATTTAATGAAGCTACGCTACGTTACTACTTTAAAAAAACCATTACTTTCATAAAATTAAAAAAAAAATAGTTTCAATATAACAAACTATATTTTTTAGGGAACGTGATGCCTTTGGAAAAAGTGAAAAATGTAATCTATAGATAGCTATCAAAACAACAGCCCATTAAATATTTTTGCCAAAAAAGTAAAAAAATAATAATATATTAAAATAATGGCCACGGCCTACAATTGTATAATTGATCAGTGTCTGTGTGTGATTGATATTATTTATTACAGCAATTATACAGGTGTTGCCAACAGTAATCATTTCGTGATTTGGGAAAACATCTCTAAAATATAAACCTGGGTGTACTCGAGTACATTTCAGCAACGTGTTTTTCAAGTAATACCGCAGCATGTATCATGCCCTAATTTTTAATTTTGGCGGGTAAAGAATGGTTTGCTGATTCTACTGAAAATCTTAATTTAGGTATTAATCAGAGATGTCAGCCTATGATATTTAGCTAGCAGGCGAATTGATAGGTAGTCTGTGGCGGAAAGAAATATGGATTGCAGGTACGATTTTCCAACATCTCAATTCTGGGATTCGGGATTTAAAAAAGGCAATCTAGGGGCATTTTTTCGGCAGACGTCCATCAGACACTTCTGCTTCTGATATAGTTGTTAGAGATCGATGATCGCAGGCATTCAAGCTCAGTAAATTAAATTTCATTAAAGACGCAAATATAGCTGAAAAATGGACAACATACAAGCACAACTTAAAAATATTCTGTATAGCAGTAGAATTAAAAGAAAAAACTGTGGAAATTGCAGTTTTCTTGAACGCCGTAGGCCCGGAAGATGTTGAGGTTTGTAATTCATTCAATCTCTCCGCAGCTGATCAAGTATCGTTTGCTCAAATCGTTTAAGATTTCTGTGTACCAATGAAAACTGATGGCATTAGACCTAAAAATGATTGTTAAATCATGCGGATTTGGAGAGTTGGATCAAGGATAGTGCGGGACACAATTATTTTTGGAATGACAGATAAAGATATTCAGAAAAAAACTACTTGAGACTCAAAATCTTACTTTGGAAAAGACAAAAGAGCAGCAGAGATATCAAAGGCGCAGACAAAAGAGATTGCAGATTCAGTAACCAAAGCAGACTATATAAATACTGTCCAACTCAAAACAACTTAAGAGAATGTAAATCATATGTAATGATCCGTGGAAATTGCGGTAAATTAAATCACTTTGCAGTCGTCTGCAATTTAAGAAGAGTACGTGAAATAAAATTATAGGAAAGTGATTCAGAATTGTGCATTGCAGGTAAGTCTACAATTTCTCCTATTTTAATAAGAGAAAGCGTGGCTCTAATTAAAATATAATAAATTAAATAAATTTTAATCTTGGCACTGGTGCTGAGGTTAACGTACTTTATTTAACATACTTTAAACTATTGAAATTAAAAGTAGACCAATTTTCGAATCAATCCATATGAATCGCATTGCATGGTTAATAATGAAAATGCGCATAAAAGATTTATAATTGTGGATTCAAACTCAGTTCCTGTTTTGGGACTTATTGATCTTAATTTAGTAAATATAATCCATAATGGAGAAAATAAGAAAACATAAGAATCCTTTATAGCAAAAAACATAAGGGGTTTTAGAGCTAAAATAATTTTAAAATTGAATTAAAAGATAATGCAACACCTGTGAAAAAAAAGGCCGGACAATTGGCAATGTCCCTTTAATATCCGTTAAAAAAAGTTTTAGCTAGCCAAAACAAAAGAGGGATATTAGAAAATAATGATAGTCTAGCTGATTGAGTTTCAAATTTAGTGATTGTCGAGATATTGAAACAGGAGCTACGTTTATGTCTAGAATCTTAAAAATTAAACTAAGCGATCAAGCTGGAATACAATTTAATTCCCACTTTGTATGAATTACTAGCTAAATTAAATGGAAATACAATAGTTTTGGTTCTGGATCTTAAGAAGAAAAAAAAATTCTGTGAAATATTTGAGTCCCATATTAGCAGATAAAGGTATAGCGTGTGATCTTGATAGAATGAAAGCAATATTTGTAACACAACCCTCCAAAGACAAGAAAGACCTACAGAACCTAAGAGATCTTTAAAAAAATGTAATTTTCAATTGGCTTTCAGCACAATCTACATGCTTAGAAAAAATCAAGTTAAACATTATAAATTCTGCTACATTAAAGACATTTGATCCAAAAAACCATAAACCTTCAAACTGATGCATCAAAGTTAGGTTTTGGGTGCTGTCTATATAAAGATTTATTAAATCTATTGTTTTCGCATGCGCTAAATTCGATAATTATATTTAAGGGAGAAAAATTAATGTCATGACGGACCATATGCCACTTGTAAGCATTATGCAAATAGAATTTAATAAAATACAATCAGTTAGGTTACAGAGAATTAAACTCAAATTAATGAGATATGACGTAACCGGTAACCCTAGAATATGTTCCGGGAAATTTATTGCATGTGGCCGACCCTCTATCAAGATACTATAATTCTCAGGAACCACCTGGTGATATTTACGATTTTAATGAATTAGTTCACCCTATAAATATAAGAGATCCTAAAAGATTCTGTATTAAGTTACGTAATGTTTTGTGAAAAGGATGGACTAATTCTAAAGATAAATTAGGTGATGAAATTAAATTTGACTGGCAATTCAGATTTGATTTAGTGCTCAAAAAAGACATTATAGATTTACTACACGTCAGTCACCTAAGTATTGCAAAGTTAAAGCTCGTGCTGGATCACTATATTGGCCCAGTATAAATGAGGCAATCGAAGAAAAGGTCTCGAAATTTATAGTTTGTCAAAAGTTTCGTGCTGCCATTATCAAATAAGAAATGATATTTCAAGATATACCGAAAGTTGGATTTAGCAAAATAGGAATGGATATTATGGAAGTTTCGGGAAAAAACTATTTAGTTGTTGCTGATTATTATTCAAAATACTAGATATTTTTTAATTACGTAATAAAAAAGCTAACCAGTTAGTCGATAGATTAAAGCCAGTTTTTGCTACTCATAGAATACCTCGCGAAATCATTGCCGATAATATGCCTAGTGACATAGTGTTACGAACAAGTAGTATACACTGTCCTAAATCAAACGGTTTAGCAAAAAGATCTTTTCAAGCTGATTTTTTTATTAATAAGTTTGAAGATTCAGGCAGTTAACTGTGGCTGGAATTACTAGCATACAGAAATACTCCAATTCAAGAAGTAAGTTTTCACCCGGGGAAGTTGTGATGAGTCGTAAAACCAGTCAAAAGCAGTTTATTCAATTTCCAGTATAATCCTAATTTGATGATCAGAAATGAGAAATGTAGAAAATATTCACGAAAAAATTTACGAAAAAATAGCAACTTTATTGAAGGTCAAAAAGTTTGGTTCAAAGATTTAAAAAAAAGGTTTAGAAAACGCGTTAATCAAGGCAGTACGTAGGTCTAAGATCATATTGGATTGAATTGGTTAACGGTTGAGTTATTTGCCGAAACTTAAATGTTTTACGGCCATTATATTCACAATAAAACTCTTTTTTAGATACCACAGAACCCTAAATATGCCTCTTACTTACGAATTTCGGAATGAATTGAAATATTAAAGGTAAACCTTAGAACAAAAAAATCTAATGATTATCAGTTTCAATATTTTTTTGTTAAAAAATATTTCTTGAAGGTAAAAACTCAGATAAAAGTACTTTGCTTGATTTAGTGCATAAGACATATAAATTAAAAGAGAATCGCATGTAAATAAACATCAAGTATATGCCGAGTAACGAGTTGATGTTTGAATTAAAAAAAAAAATCAAAACAATAACTTTTTTAGGCCTCTTAATTTTTAATTCTTATTCATTTAATGTAACAAACATCTTTAATATAAATACATAAAACATAAAACGATATTGCTTCTATGCAATCATATATATTCAAATATAATCACTTGTTAATGTGATGTTTTTTAATTACAATCTAGTGAGCTAAATTTTCTTACTGTCAAGGTTTTTGAATTTTTAAAATCATTCATTGTTAAAACATTTAAAAATAAAGACTTTTTATCTAAATTATTATAATTTAAAATAAATATAAATAATTTCCCCACATTTGGTGACCCCGACCACGAATTACGTATAAATCAATTCGTGAGTTTACACGTATAAGCAATATTGTTTTCAGTGCAATATTAAAACAGGACACAGTATATCAAAATGAACGATCAACAAGGAGACGGAGTAGATCAACCGGCCGATAATAGTGTTACTGTTCAAATGGTCAGCATAAAAATTCCACCATTCTGGCACGATTGCCCAGAGATCTGGTTTGCGCAGGTCGAGGCACAATTTTCTGTTTCCAATGTCCGATCAGATAATCAGAAGTTCTACACCGTCGTCGGCTCGATTGAGAGCAAAGTTTTACGACAAATCTCTGACGCGGTGCTGACTCCACCAGCCGAAAATAAATATGAAAATCTTAAACGGCTCATCATCGAACGTTATTCTGAA
Organism: Bolitophila cinerea; assembly: GCA_010015015.2. Classification (NCBI taxonomy): domain Eukaryota; kingdom Metazoa; phylum Arthropoda; class Insecta; order Diptera; family Mycetophilidae; genus Bolitophila; species Bolitophila cinerea. The sequence goes on from JAAAKO020013322.1 coordinate 6,834, forward strand.
TCAGCACAGACGAAGTTACAGAAACTACTCTCAGAGTTGTCGCTGGGCGATCAAAAGCCGTCACAATTGCTTGCGGAGATGCGTCGCCTCGGCGGCACCACCGTCACTGATGAGTTTATGCGTACGCTATGGCTCAAAACATTACCACAACAAGTACGGGCTATTTTGGCGACGACCGACGACGATCTGTCGCAACAAGCTATGGTGGCAGATAAAATCATCGAGGTAAGCCAGGGAGCGTTTGTTCAAACCGTAGCACAGCAGTCGACATCAAACATTGAGTCTGCGCTTGAAAAGCAAATTTTACAGTTAACGCGTGCTATCGAACTCCTCACACACCAATCACGATCCGAAATTGCCTTTTCAACAAACAATCGCCGCAACCGCTCACGCTCACGCCCGCAGAACTGACAAATGTTACACAACCGTGATTCTCCACCGTCAAACGCCACAGGTCCTTTATGCTGGTATCACCGCACGTTTGGAGAAAAAGCAACTAGATGCAACGAGCCATGTGTTTTCAGAAAGTCAAAAAACTAGGTGTCGTGTCGGCAGAGATTACTAAACATCACTCGCCGTCTGTCGACACGTTTATCATCAAGCACAATACGTGCAACAAATTTCTCGTCGACACTGGAGCAGAGGTCTCCATGATTCCCCCAACAACACACGACAGGCGAAAACAACTCAACGATTCAATTCATTTATGCGCAGCAAATGGATCACGCATATTCACTTTCGGCGAACGGCGACTTGCGCTCAACCTTGGTCTTCGACGCACATTCGAGTGGACGTTCATAATCGCCCACGTCCAGCAGCCGATTTTGGGTGCCGATTTTTTGAAGCAACATAATCTTCTCGTTGACGTGAAGCACAATCGACTCATCGACCAGATTACCAACATTGGCTCTACATGCTCGATTTCAAAGTTAGTGCAATGCAAATCAAGTCGTATAATTCAGTCGATCAGTTCCAGAAGATACTTGCCGAATTCGTCGATATCACCAACCCCAATAATCAACTTGGCTCCGCCAAAACTGACGTTCATCACTAAATCTACACAAAAGGCCCACCTGTGTTCGCTAAACCCCACCGTCTACCGCCCGACCGTCTTGCGCTGGCACAGAAAGAGTTCAGCGACATGTGCAAGCAGGGCCTATGTCGACCGTCGAGCAGCAACTGGTGTAGTCCGCTACACATCGTACCGAAGGCAAATGGAGAACTGCGATATTGTGGCGATTACAGGGCGCTCAACGCCGTGAGCATCCCAGACCGATATCCTATACCATACATCCAGGACTTGAGTTACAACCTGTGCGGCAACAAGATCTTCTCCGTCATCGATCTACGAAAGGCATACTACCAGATCCCTGTTAACCCGGACGACATTCCCAAAACTGCCATTATCACACCATTTGGTATGTTTGAATTTATGTATAACGGTATGCGATACTTGCTGACATGCATAGACCGTTTCCCTCGTTGGCCAGAAGCGATTCAAATCCCGGATATGACAGCAGACACCGTGGCCAATCATTTCGTCTCCGGTTGGGTCGCACGATTTGGCGTACCCGAAAATGTCACTACTGACCAAGGCCGCACGTTTGAGTCGACGTTGTTTAAGCAACTCAACAAACTGCTAGGCATTAACCACCTGAAAACAACATCGTACCACCAATGGGCTGATTGAGCGCTGGCACCACACATTATTAAAAGCAGCGATCATGTGCAGCGACTCGACCAACTGGAGTTACGCTCTTCCGACGAGTCTATTGGGTCTGCGTTCAACATTCAAAGAAGACCTTCACGCAACACCCGCAGAGATGGTTTACGGAACGACGCTACGATTGCCTGGAGAATTCTATTGTGTTAGTATTAGAGAACGTCATCCAAAATAATTTCGGATTTTTCATGATTCTGATTTTTTTTTCTCGTTTTAGTAAAAAAATATAAAAAAAATAAAATATATATTTAGGATGTGCGCTGTTAGTTTATTAGAATTTACTCCGAATCGGCTTATTTTACAATAAAATTATATTTTACAATATTGTTGATTGGAAAAAAATATAAAAAATCTTAGAAATGCATTTTTATTTTCTTCATCACTAAAAAAAGTTACGGTACCATTCAAAAAGTCATATTATGATAATTGATAATTCAGTGTATCGTGATTTTCCTATTACAACTCATCCAGTTTTCATCTTGTAAATCAATGTTTATCTGCTTTTTATCAAATCAATAAATCTGTAATGTAAATCTTTGTGGGACCTAGGGGTGTGGGGTTTCATCGATAATATTAAAATGTGTATTGCGATTTTTTTACCTTATAATATTATAAAGTTGAAACTAACCAAAGTAACAGTAATCATTTGTCTGATGCTCCACTTTAATTTATAAACACAATTTATTTTAACAAATAATATATCTTTCTAAATTAAAAAAAAAATGGTTCCAGATTTGATATATGCATTGTTATCAGTCCATGTGTGGAAAGTGACAATACCATTAAAAAATTTAATGTTTTTGATGATACAAAAACTCTTACCCAAGCTTTTGAAATATGTTCATATTCTAGAATTTTTCTAACGTTTTGTTTCCGGGTTTTCAAAGTGCTTGTACCATTGCAGATTTTTCGTCTAAAGTCACCAAAGGATCGAAAGATGCATTAGCAACCATCTTTTCGCTTAGGTACGAAAGATTTCTTAATTGTTTTCCACAAGCTACCTTTGATGTTGCTTTTTTCGCAAATGAAAACATTTGTTTCATAAAAATGAAATCGTTTTGTGGGTCTCAGATAGCATTAGTATAGCGTTTATCCAAGCTTTCACATATCCGGTACTTATAAAAATTAAAAGAAAATCTTGAACACAATTGTGTTTTAAATGTATTAATAGAAAAGTGCCCGATTCCATAGACGTTCGTCCAAAGATGAAAAGTTTGATGCAATAGATTAAAGGGGCCATTCACCTAGCTCGATGTAGACCAAGACTTGCCGGTTTTCGGAAAACAATTTCCTTTGATGGAAATCCTCCGAGAAAAAAAACAATGATCAGATCCAACAACTCGCGATAGTCATATCAAGGCTGCTTCTCATTTATATGCTTGTAAGCAAAGTTTAAACTGTCCTCGATGCACTCTGTTGTAAAGGTTATGCTCCAAGTAGTAGTGTATATTTCGAATATTATTATTGATAAATGCCAATACGATTTAAATTTAGAAAATATTGTTACGTCGGGTCCTGTTGAATCTTCAAAATACAACGAAAAACACTTCCCAGATAAATTTCAAAAATGTGGTAGCGGCAAGATATTGCTAGAACTTTCTTGTTCATTGCCTCTCCTAAAAAAAAACTGACAGCAGTCCAGTGTTTGCTGCTGTTGTATCAAATGATTCAAATGATATCGATTCAATAACGTTCCATTCTCTTAGACATGACAATATAGCTTGATTTCCCAGTGCTATATCTCAATTTAGAAACACCTAATAACTGCTCAATGCCGTCACCACACACTATTACTGCTAGTCGCTCGGATTTTTTGAACTACTTACATCTTGTAAAAGCTTTCCATCCCAATGAACTGTGAGCTTATCATTATTTTTTTAAAATATGATTTGATATGATGTGCGATCTCTTTACGACACTTTATACGTTGTCTGCGGATTGAGTTTCTACGTAATGTAAGATTGTTTATGTCTACACTTAAACTTTTCGTTATCGGTGATGTTATAAATACCGCTAAATTGTCTGTAAGTTGTCTTGCATGGATCCAGCACTTCAACTAGTTCTGGAGTGATTACTTGCATTTTTTGAACAGGCTCTGATGGTTTTGGTATTGGTCTGGGTAAAACTAAATCTGGGTCAATTGTGTCATCCGGCTCACTATCACGCAATTCTTCAACTTGATCTGATAATATTTTTTTTATCAATATCTTAATGAATACAACGAAAAATACCTGGTAATTTAAAGTTTCTAACTTCATTATATTTTTTGGATATATCAAACTTTCTTCTTAGGCTTTTTTTAATATAGACTATAGACAATAAGATAAATAGGTAGTTGTAGTATAATAGGCAAACATGTGCTATAATAATCATCTTTAATCGATGCAATCTATTCTTTTCTTCGCTGAGAAACGACTTTTCTGTGATGCTGGACTACCATCAACAAGAATCGTTTTTGTGGTTCGTCTATGACCGATTCGTTTAACTGTTTTTTTGAACAATTCTTCATCCCGCGGAATCAAGTAGGATCCCAAACAATTCAAAGAACGTTTATTTTATTAGTAACGAACTTGTATTGTCGTAAATGACTTCTTATTAAGTGAACCCTAGGTGATTCACTGATCATACGCCATGTGGGGCCTATATCAAACCAACTAGTCGTACAGTAGCATTCAGTCAGGATTATTCCAATGTGGTTCAGGTTGCTTCAGCTCACAGCGCATTTATGAGGTCCTTATTCCAAAGATATGTTCTGCCGTTTCTATAGAGCTGTCTTCCTCGCAAATAAGTACATTTTTTAGTATCTGACAGACCTTTTTTGCATGCATAAAGTGCACAGTTGGCCTTCCGGGTCCTTTTGACTATGTTCTCTCTCCACAGGAGTTTACTATTTAGAGTAATTCCTAGGTATTTTGGTTTTTTGCCTATTTGAAGTGTTTTACCTCCTATATTCGGTGGGTCGAATGATGGGATCTTGTATTTTTTTCGAGAACAGGACAATTTCAGTTTTGGAGGGGTTACCTCGTAGACCTTTTTGTACGGTCCACTACCTCATCATTTCTAGAGCTTTAGTGGTGTTATCGCTTAGAGTATTTAAATCAATTCCAGAGGCGAGTATCACTATATCGTCGGCGTAGTACGTAGTACGGCCGTTATGCCTGTATATGATAATTGAATGAGAATCTCATCCACCACCAGAAGCCAACACTAGTTCCCCTAGTGGCCTTTCTTACCATAGTTTCGTTATTCCACTCTGCTTTTATCATTCAAATGTTGTATATCAATTTTATAATTTTTTGTGTTTATTTTATGTCTCATTAGGGCATCTATAATTACCTCAGTACGTACATTGTTGAAGGCTCCCTCTATGTCTACAAAGGTTGCCAGCGTGAATTGCTTAGATTGCATTGAGTGGAGGGCAGAGTCAGTAGACATACCTGATTGTGTACGCATGTTTTGTTTCCGCAACAAGCGTATCGTTGAGGTTGTCTCTGATGTATATCTATAGTATCTAAATCTCTAGTACCCTCTCCAGACTTTTAAGGAGAAATGATGATGGTATGCCACAACAAGCTTCAAACATTCCTTTATACTTTCATTATTAGTTCATGTGTTACGTTCTGGTTATTTTTTCGTTTATGAATATGAAAACTCGTTACTAGGTGCTGATGATGATTGGAATGTGTATTCCAGTATTACGGATTTTCTTCTCCGTTCTAACATTGATATTTCCTATCTGGCACAACTCCTGCTTTTTAGTACTGCTTGATTTAGCAGCATCCAAACGAGTTTCTTTCTTTGGATAGTAAATAAAAAGAAAAAGTTACTTTATAACTTATTTGTTGTAGGTTTTAAGTTATTTACAAGACTGCTTGATTAATTGTATTGGGTCGCGATCACGAAGCTCGTTTTCAATAGATTTCAATCGACCCCTCGAAAAAAAAACGCAATCGGTGATAAATAATAATAAATCATCTAAAGATCTTGCACAACAGCTATTGGAACCGCGTGTCGATGAAATCGAAGATTTGTACAACGAATGCGAGTCTGTAAAAGGTTCGCTGGGCCTATCTCAGGATACATTGTGGTCGTCTGTAAGTGACCTTTTACAGGAAAAAATTGTCTAGTGCTGAGAGGAAAGATCTGGCTAAGAAGAGTGTAGCTGGTAGCGCAAGATACCCTAGCATAAACACGTTGTACAGCCTCGCATTAATTTGGAAGTTGAGTTTAGAGCCGGACATGTGCAGTTGGTGTGGTTGTTCCGGGTGATTTTTAAAGAAAGGCGCATATTATTTATTTTAAAGTAAAAGATACTTTAATCACAAAAAAAAACTTCGTAAATTCAGAAAAATATTGAATTTTTTTGCATCATTCGATTGTATATTTTTTGACCACATATCTCTTATATTATTAAAAACTTTGATTGACCGCTCTCGTGTTAAAACATATTTCCAAATGAGTTCTGATTTTCCAAAGACGGGAAGGTGGATCCTATAGATTAATACGGAATATCTTTTTTGCCGAGGGTGGTCAATTTAAGTTATTTTGTGGACCTTTTTGATCAAAAAGTGCACGATCGAAAGGCGCAAAATCTCTTTGCAATCGGTAAGTTGGCACCTAGACTTTTTAACGTTTTTTTTATCTGAGGTTGGTCAATTAAAGATATTTGATGGTAATTTGTGGTCAAAAAGTGGTCAATCGATTGCCGCAAACAAACTCCTATTCTATTTGGATAAATTGTGAATTTGGACCACGAACTTTAATCTCGAATAACTTTTTTAACTGAAGTCAACCAAAGTTATTAGTGGTCATCTGCAGAACTAATTTTGAAGTATTTTTTAACCCAGTCAAAGTAGCAAACGTTCATTTATAGTCAAAAAATAGTCAATCGAATGACGTTAAAATATCCCTTTTTTCAATTTGGGGGTTAGGTTCACGGAACTAAACTGAACTAGGTGCTATCTTTGCTAGAACCAGCCCTGGTCGAGTTACAAAGACGCAGAATTTGTAATCACATTCAAACTATGGCATCGCGTATGGAATCGCGTATGGCTAAGAAAAAATCGAGGATGGAACAGAGTAGATCCATTTATATCAACAAACCTAGCATCGGCTACCATGCTACATCCACCCAGCGCTTTTTAGATCATAAGATTCAGACGGGTACACGTAAGGATATTGGATATAGTAAAGTGAATCAGACAAGGGGGAGTCCGGTCGGTAGTAATATACCAAGGACTAACTCCTCCGAGATGGTTATTAAGTGAATAAAACCCTTTATAAAGGCAGAACAGAGAATTATAGGCTTCTCGGAGCTTTGAAGTTGTTGTGGAAGGAGAGTGCAGAGTCACCATTGCAAACATGGAGGACCCGGAACGGAAAACGAGCAAGGGCTCATCGTTGAAGCTATAAATAAATAAAGCTGGGGATCACACAAATAGCATCCATAAGGTTACGGCAGTGGACATTCAGTCGAAGCTATGGCTTGTGGAAGCCGTTTCGAAGTTCGAGGTACCAAATGCGAAACTGTCTGTGATTGCAATGGATGAAGTTCGGTGTCCAGAACTGTCAAAGTATACGCATACTTCGACAGCAAGACGTCATAGATGACAGGGTCCAGCTTAGGTTGGAAAAGATGAACCTTGGTGTCTTGGCCACAAAGTGGATCCTTAAAAGGAGATAGGATCGAAACGGTAATATACGCGGCCGGGGAGTCGTCTTTAGGCCCCTTGATAGAGGAAGTAAACTAACTCTACTATCAGGTGATTAGGGTGTCAGCAACTCTCGTCAAGTAAAAGCCAGATCGGCAACCAACGACGGGTTGGCGGTTGATGTATAGTCAAATCCAGATACTGCAGCACAGGCTGCACCACTGCAGAGCGGCTCATCGCCATCTGAGCTAACGCTTTGGGGTTGGCACTTCGGATGTGGTGCTAACACTATAACCTTAGTTTTTAATGGTACGATCCATAATCTTAATATTAGAGGTACCATTTTTATGAAATCCTCGATATGACCGCTGTATATAACAAGGAAAGTAGGCGGAATCAAGACAGAGATGATGTTGACTTATTCCCTGTGTCCACCATCCATATTGGTTCGGGGAAGGAAGCAGTTATACCATATTGTAAGCATGCGGTTGCCAACGCGCACCACACACTATGGGGAAGCACAAACGTCTTTACATAAACTTTGTCAATTTATTTGAAACACTTATTAGCCGTTATTGGGCCACAAAGAAAAATAAAAAAAGTAATTAAAAAAATGCTGATTTGTGTAGATATTGATTTAAGTAGAAAAACTGATACACCATTTTTATCTGAGTTTTAGATTTGGAGATATTTATTCGGGCCACATAAAATTTTTAAAAAAGTTATTAATTTATCTTAATGAGTAGAGTAATCGAAATGTTTATTTGGCCGTAAGATCAATGTCTAGATATTCAAAATAAATAAATCATGGAACGGATTGATTTTTTTTTGTTTTACTTATACATTATATTATGTTGTATAGTTAGTTCGAAAATATGTTATGTATTTGTCATCACCATGTGACCACTCGTGGAATGGGCTTCGCGATTACGTGGTAGGAGTCCATAGTCACTGGTCGGATCTTGCATCAGTTCCACTCGAGTTCGTTACATACTTTTTTTTGTTTACATACTCGTATAGTAATCGAGAACGTGATAAAGATTAACATAGTCGATAAGCAAGAGCCCGTCGCTGGCGCCTTTTATGGTTTTTCAACGATAATATTTATTGAACTAAAGAAAACACGAGGCACACATACATAGAGAGAGTCTTTAAAATCGTGATCGCGTGCTTTAACTTAAAACACACACAAACACACACACACACATTTACATAGAAACACAGAGAACACGCATAACGAAACGGTGCGCCTAATCGACAGCTTGTGATTGGCTGAAAAAAGGGGACCGTTCGTCAATGGTGAGTACAAATACACTGCCACGACAACGATAACACCAACATGTGTGTGTGTGTGAGTTTGTTACTGTGTTTGTCAAGTACAAGTATACATGTGACACACACACACAAACACACATATTAAGTGTTAAAGACTAGAGATACAAGTCTTAAGTCATAAATCCACTTTGTGCACACGCTTGAATTACAGTCCAAATAAAGACGCAGTGTTTATTTAGTGCTTAGCTCATGGTTATTATTTTATTACATTATTACAGTTCTTTAGTGTGGATAGTGGACAAAATTGTCATTTTTTAGCGGCGCACTTAAATATATGTATTTGTATATTATATAAACTCATAAATGTGTGATGCGCACATTTTGTTTGCTTACGCTTATCTATTTAGTATATGGCAGTCCGTGTAACTGTGGATTTATCTATATACCACCAATAATGTAGGTATTTACAAGGTGGCGCACAGTGCGGCCATTTATAGTTTCTCTGGTCTAAATTTTGTAAAAATGAATCTGGTATTGTTGAAATAATGAGGAAATATGAAAAATTTATAAAGCAATCAAATTTAAAAATATAAAAAATGTGTTCTGGAATTGGATGATTTTTCAAGGGTTCAAACATGACATTTATAAAATAAACACAAATTATTCTTGGGTTGGATACCAAATTCTATAATTTATATTTATGGATTTTATACCAGAATAGATCTCCCATATTACCAGATGGAGTCGAGTCACAGCTGAGAAGCGGCAAACAAGAATTGAATTAGGCCGCTAATGTTATTCCATCGTCCCCCGCGTGAATTAGATGGGACGCTTGAGTGACCAGTTATAGTCATATTTAGCCGAATAATGGTAAACCATTGCTCAAAAGCCACCTACAACGTATGAACATAATAGAAACTCGCAACGAGGAGCACTGTAGCAGCTAACGGCTGTTTTTTTAGAGGTATAGAACTTAAAGTTGGCAACTCTGTTTTCACAGGCGGCCATTTTGTCAGCTGTCAAGTGATTTGTGTTTAGTTTGGTTTGGCTTTTCAACATGAATAGACAAATCTATTTTGAAAATAATTGTTCTGTTCGAAATACGTATCGCGCACTACGTTCATTTTACGGTCAACATAATTGTCCATCAGAACAATTATTTCGACTAACTATGGACCGTTTTTGCACCACGTTTAATCTAAATGAAAATATGCATCCACAGAGATGTCCTACAGTGCGTACAGAAGAAGCCATTGCTGCTGTAGAGCATAGTGTAGAGAAATACCGGAATCAGTCTATCATCCATCGTGCACAGTAATCGAATAAGTGTCCATCAGCTTTATGGAAGATTTTGATGAAAGATCTTGGTTTGCGTGCTTACAAAATACAACTCGTGCAAGAATTGAAGCCACACGATCACCTACCAAGGCGTAGATTCGGTGAATGGGCAAAAAACAAGACTGCTGATGTTGATCCCGATTTTCATAAGAGAATTTTGTTAAGCGGTGAAGCTCACTTTTGGTTGAATGGCTACGTCAATAAACAAAACTGCCGTATTTGGAGTGAAGATAATCCTCAAGTGT
>JAAAKO020013333.1:0-33383 GCA_010015015.2 Bolitophila cinerea
AAAGATATATAGTAATTATAAATATCAGTGAAATTGATAATAGCGTTGAATCTTATGTGTGAATATAAAATCTTTTTTTTTTAAATAATGTCCGGGTCAAAAGTTAAATATTATTTGTAACTATTCACTGTGATTGATTCGTTAATATTCTTATTTACTATATTATAACAACTCTCAGATCTATCGTATAATATATAAAGAATCATCATCTCGCGGACGAGGTCAACTGAATTAAACAGGTTTTTCGTACGTTCAAATTAAATGAGTATAAGAAGAGACACTTTTAACATCACATGCAAGGCCGATTGAGTGCCCGAGGGGAGCAGAGCAAACTTTGGTGCGATCTTACACGTTTTACACCCAGTCCAGAGGATAGTGATTACACACTGTGATTACAATCGTGGCTTGCTTTTTGCATTATTAGATTTCTTGTAATTACATTGAATTAAAGCATCCGGCCGATCTGAAGTAAGATAACTGCAAATGTAATTACAAGTAATAAAGCAAATACGCATTGTTTAATTAAATTACATTTTTTAAATGTTAAATATTTTGTTGATAAATGTAAACTTACGTTGACCTGCGTGTTTTGACTCATTTTCCATGGAGTCAATGACCACCAATGCGGTCGCACTTGAGGCGTCCTGGAAAACCTCATCATCGTCGACGTCATCGCAATGACTACTCTTAGCTATCGCAATTTCCACGCAATCATCTTCCATCGTCGTCGTCGCCGTCGCCGCCGCCGTTCCACTTTTTGATGCACTCGTCGTATTGAACTCTGCACTGTCATTTTCTACATCCGGATCAATATCACACACATTTTCCGTGGATGTTACATCACTTGCAATTGTTGTTGTCTCCGTGTCTAGGACACTCTCGGAAAACTCCACCGTACTCATGTTAAACCTGATTTTCACTGGACGACTGGACCACTCAGCCAGAACCGCAAACAAACACAGTCGGTACGGCGCCTGAATTTCTACTAGCTATTAAAAATATACGCCATTATGCATGCTAAACGCACAGCACGAATATGCATTCACGTTACCCCCGTCGACGACGCAAACGCATTGCGTGCTAATAATTTATGTTTTTTAATAGTTTTTTGGGTTTTCCGGCCATTTACGGACATGCCAACGAATCACTTAACACACACATGGCGTTCACTTGGCGACGAAGTCACTGTGTGTGGTTTAACACAAGCTTTTATTCACAAATTTCTAACATTTTTCGCCAAAAACCGCGAGAGGATTGCGTGTTTGTTGTTTTCAGCACGAACGCTAGCTACGAAACTATGGAACTACAAAACTGGAAAACAGAAACTTTATAAGAAGCTGTCAAATATTGTTTACGTCAACGCGCTCTGCTTATGGAGTGGCTAGTGTGCCGCCGGTGTTGCCATAATATATAAATTTTTATTATAGACTAAATTAGAGAACCAACAAAAATATAAATACACATAGCTAGTGTAAATTAGTTTTTATGAATGTTTAGTATTGTTTTTCTTCTCGCACTTTTTTTCACTTTTGAAATTGTGATTTTCAGTTTCCAGATGACAATAACTCTTGAATGGGCCAATACTGTACACCAGATCTGAAAGAAAAGTAAGAATAAAATTCTTTAAAGCGTTTCATTTTGGTAAACCGCCCAAAGACATTTCAAATGTACAAAAAAAAAACAAATATAATTTCTATTTGGATGTAATTCAAACAAATTTAATTTGGAAGCATAAGAAAAACATGGAAAAGATTATTATCATATTTTTTTACTTTAAAATAGATGTACGACAAAGTTACGTGTCCTCGTGACTCTCTCGGGAAGAAACTACTTCCCAATACATATTAGAATTTTCAATATTTTCTTCGGGTGTCTTAAAATCTATTTTATGGTTTACTGTGGTTTCGATCAGATCTTTTAAGCAACCATTCTGATCATAGTCTTTGTTGTCAACGCGTACGGAATCCGAATCAGATGATTGAAACTCTTCGTCGATTTTTGAATTTTCTACAGAATGACGGAAAAAGATCTGCGAGAATCCATAGAATGCGCTGAGATTCAATTCTTGCAATTTGTTAACTGAGTCCTTATTCATCGTAATCCCAATAAATATTCCAGAAACACTTTGCTTCTCGGTGAGGTAGTTAAATCGATTCAATATAGTTTTGCGTCAAATTATATCCCAATTTGAAGTGTCTATTAGATGATTTTGAATCCGTATTAATTTAAGTATGGTTTCATTGTCCTCGAGTTCCAGTCCCGGAATAAAAGCGCACATTCGTTTTAGAATGTCATTAGCGTCCACAACTTTTAACTTGGCCCCGGGCCAGATGTCTGTCCAAAGCGGAACATGTTTCTCAAGCCACACTCTTGTCGTTATCTCCATACACGAGACGAAAAATGATCCTTGACGCAGTCGTGATCGTAAAATGACTGGTGTAAAGGAACTATTGTCAGCGTCGAAATTCGCAATTATCGTTTTCTTGAGACTCCTGTGCAGAAGTAGAACTTGTTTGGCAGTAATTTCGCGCTCGAAAGGGTTTGTATTTATAATAGCAACATTTAAGTAATCATTGTTACTTTTGTGGCTTGAGTTAAAATTGCTTGCAGCATCCTGTTCAACTTCTTCGGATTCTAATACTATACTATTATTATCACAGTAATCATCATCATCTATACAGTTTTCAATTTTAACGGTATCGTCTGAAAAAAAACGGAAAAAAATCTTAACAGATAAATAATTAAGTTGTTAAAATAACTACCTAAAACAGCAGGCATCATATCGCTTATATCTGCGAAATCTTTGCACTCAAAGCACCAGAAGTCTGCACATACACGCACTATTTGATGTCCTGAGTTCAAGTAATGATCAAAAGCTTGGCCATTGATCGATCCACTGCTAACATACGCACAGCTCATACACATGTAGTTATCTTTAATAGTTCCACAATCGGAGCACGATTGATCTGTAAAATATTAATAAATAAATAAAGGTGATTGGAAACTTTACTGTGAAAACATACTTGAAATTAGTGCAGGTTGTACAAGATCCATATGAGTACATTTTGTTGACATAATCTTCCTTTTCTTTGCAGTCTAAAATAAAAAAATGTATGGTTAATAATAAATATATGGTGAAGATTTAATTTTTTTTTAGTGATTATATAATTTTATAATATAATATGGCATCGAGATCAGATGAATTGAATTTTAAATGAAAACATTGAAATCGTATGTTTTATTGCTATTTTTTCAAGTAATTAATTTTGTTTCTTTTAACGAAATGCTCAAAATGTTCATGACCTTTATAAAAAAATAAATATTAACATAATTAACACAACAAAAGTTATTTTTAAATGAAAATTGTTGGCCCCTGTTTCATTGTCGAAGCTTTCGTCGTCCATCGACGACTACTAAGAAAATATTCAAATCGATGAAACCCAAGCAAAAATCAATCACATCGATCAAAAGAGAAAAAAGTTCAAATTACCGCTTTGGTAATGGACGAATCGTGCTGCAGTGACGTCATGCTGGCCGTGCGGTTCTCAGTCTCAGATATACCAATAAAATTCATGGCATCCGCCCATTTCCACTTTTTTTTCTTTTCGTACCCATGGCCCGATTTGTTACCACTCTCCCATTTGACCTCACGGCGATATTGACCTCTCAGGTTCTGCCATTTGACGCTACATTCGAATGAATCGATGGCACCTTTGAAAACGCTGGAAGCAATCTCATCCCACAATTCCTCGCGCACGTTTGGACGGGAATAATCAGAGCACCACAATGGTGGACGTGAATTAACGGCTGCGATGAGTTGCCTAACTTCTTCGTTATTCCATTTTCTTTCTGCCACACGCTTTCGGCTGCCTCGCTGTTGTTGTTGCTGATGCATTTCCTTTGTCGAATCACTAACATCGATTTCACTGTCCATCTCTTTTTTCCGCTTTTACTGGTTCCACTTGAATTTTTTGTGATTCTGTAGGTTTAATTGCACTATTTTTTGCGAATATAAATTAAAAAAATCAAAACAAAATACCGCAGAAACAACGACAATAATAATACGTTTTGTCTGCAGCTACAAATGACATTTCTGTCTGCAGCAGACAGATATTTCGTCTGCGGACATTTTACAAATGTCTACAGATGGCCGCCAATAATGAACGTCATACATTCAGACAAAATCATTTGTCTGCAATATTTTTTCTTTTGTCCTCCGATTATACGCACATAAAGTCAATTAGCAAAAAGTACAGATTTTTTAAGAAATGTGTGAATATGTAATTGTAGTTCTAAATGTGTTAATGCCCTTCATAAATAAAATAAAAATATAAATATCTACAATAGTGGTCTCATTGTATATATATACAATCAAGAATGAATTTGTATAAAATTGTCTGAGTGTGTTTTTTATTTACCAATGGCATGACCGATGTCGGTTTGGTGCTTTGACACATAGTCTCCAAAAATCGCATTTGTTTGAAGTACTTCCAAGTAACCTTTCTGTTTTCGTCAAAGCCTTGGCCGGACTTAATGCTTTGATACTTTCCTAAATTTATATTAAACGTTACACGGAGATTTGTCCATTTGGCCTTGCACTCATCCGGTGTGTAACGGCCAATGACATCATAAATATCTTGCCAAGCAGACACCTTGGGCTGTTTGTATTCTGCATGGTTCTTATCCCACAGATACCGATGCTCTTCGACGGTCTTGATTAGTTTGATAATGTCTTCATGCCTCCAATCGCTCTGTACCTTTGGTCGTTTTCGATTTTTTGATTTTTTCGATTTTATTTTGGTGCGAGATTCCACATAATTTACATCATGGTATTCTAAACTATCTTCCGTCATATTA
The DNA here is from genome assembly GCA_010015015.2 of Bolitophila cinerea. Lineage (NCBI taxonomy): Eukaryota > Metazoa > Arthropoda > Insecta > Diptera > Mycetophilidae > Bolitophila > Bolitophila cinerea. Next base: position 4,858 of record JAAAKO020013333.1, read on the forward strand.
TGGTATTGTTGTTCAATTTCCATATTTCTACGCCAAAAAGAATGAGGTAGAGGTATAGATAATACTTTTAAAACAAACCACAAACAAGTTAAGACCAACAAACGATGTCTATTTAGACAAAATGAAACCAAATTACAAGAAATTAGCAAACAGTAATCGACGCTTGCAAAATGCAAAATGCTATACGTAACTATGCATAAAAATTTGACATATGAGCATTAAGCATATGCCAAGCTTGGCTCCCAAACAAATGCCACAGGGTGTTCATATATATTTGTATCTTCTAATTTCCAATTTTAAAAACGTGTGATTGGTCTCGAACTTGTGGTCTAGGGTCAGGTTATGGATGATCATTTTGTGTTTAAACAGTACAAACTGATCATATTCATATTAACACATATAAGCATGATATAAAGATAAACACATAAATATGGTGTAGGTGCATATATGACACATGTAATCATTCTAAGCACGACACTTTGCGTCTGCACTCACCATCACCATAATCTGCATTTCATCAATTACGAAAACAAACAAAATTACAAGATACCATCGAAATAATAAACATATATTGCTCCCCAATTACTTCCATGCAATATACAAATATCAAAACAAACCAATCAAGAATTTACTAATTTGACATTCCACATTCTACAAAGGACAAAATATAAAAACACTGCAAATGCAAAGCAATTCCAAATGCTAGCAACTTCAAAGCACTTCTAACTGTCACTGTCAGGTGTCAGCTAACTTAAAGATTGTATGGATGTTTTTCGTCTGGCCAGTGGCCAAATAATGTTAAAGAAGAAGAAAAGGAAAATTTGTTGTATATGTATTTTCTTGAGTCACGACTCACGAGGAGAATTATTTATGTTTTACACAATTCCGAATAAATGGTATAATAGTGACTTAAGACGGGAAACGGGAAACTTCACTTTACACAGTTCCAATTGCCTTCGTCTCACCGATTTTTTGCTGTTTTCATTCTTACAAAATTCCTCACAGCTTGACTGGTAATATATCATATATATGGCGGTTGCCGGAGGATACAACAACAATGAAACTTGACATACCGATACCATTGATGAGACTCGCGGTACCGGCTCCATGTTTAAAACGGTGTCCAAAAATGTCATCAATGAATACGGCTCGTTCAAATTCTTCGCCTGGCCGCTCTTCGTCTTCTTTACCGCTGCTACTCTTGCCTGAAAATATATATACCAATGAAGGAAATAATAAGAATTGGTATGTCAATGTGAATATGTGCTTTGTCCTGACTAAAGAGTACTTGACATACCCTGTAATTTGACCGCAGGCAGCTCCATTTATGCTGACATTCTTCCGTGGTGCGCTGCACGCACGTCAAAATAACTCGCGCCCAAGCCGCACACGTCAAATCGCGGTCACGGCTGGTCATCACATTCCACAGCACTTCCTCCGCCTCGACGGCCATCACTAAACTGTTTTCCTCCTTTCTTGACCACTTTGAAGTTATCCGTCGCTCTTTGCGTGTCTTCTTTTTTTGCGGCTCACCATCTCTCTCCACCACTTCTTCTTCTTGTGAATTGACGGCATCATCGTCGAACAAAGGTTGAGAATCACCCATATTTTACAAACTGATGAGATTGCGCCAAGCAAATGGAGAAATATATGACAGAGGAACAAATAACAATAAACCAAATACTTCTTATATTTTGTTGAAAGACGTCGGAAAAAGGTAATGTTGTCCGGTTGCTATGTTCAAGGCTATGTGTTTATTTTAAAGTCAAATTCAAAAGAGATCAAAATGCATTATGTATGATTGCGTTGAGTTTTGATTGGCAGGCCTGCCAATTAATTAAAACAACCAATAAGTTAGTTCTTGTGGCCAATCACAAAAAGTGTTGCCAATTACAAACAAAAATGTTCACACTGACTCAATATCCGTTAACAATCAACAATTAAACCAATTAGTGTCAATTAACAAAAAATATGGTGTTCACAAAATAATTGCCAGTTTTTTTTGATAATTAATTACCCATTACTCCACGAGACATTTAAATTATGTCAAGACATTAAAAAATCTCGTGGAGACCATCTATATATATTGTTTTCTTATGACAAAAATTAAGTATATCAATATATGTCGGACATTATTTATGTAGACATAATTATTATTATTGTTATTATTATTATTTAAATACATACAAATGTTAATAGCATTACATATTTAAATACTACATTTCAGCTATCCACTGGCTATCAGCTATATATTACGCTATCACACGATGTAAACAAAATCACCCACAAAAGTCTCGACAAATAGCGTCTGCAAACAAAACATATACATGTAAACAAAATTATTTGGCGGTCTTTTTAGAGACGTCATGAAATGTCACTCTCACTCTGCCAATGTTTATGAGTTGTTTAGTGAGCTTATTTATATATAGTGTTTATAATTCCGGATTTACACACACATACTTAATAATAATTATTTGTCAGAATTAAAATTAGAATTTAGATTAATTAAAAACACTCACCAAGTTGGAATTCGAAACACGCATCTTTGGCTCAATTTCCAAAACAGGCATCAAAAATGACATTAGACTATATGGTTCCTTTAATTCCCTTCGAACGGCATCAGCATCACCCTCGGCATCACCACTTATTAAGTTTCTTATCTTGGACAAATTAGTCTGTACAAAAGAAATGGTATTACAAAATATATAGATTTTTTATTGTTTTTGTTACCCGAAAATTTACACGAACGTTACTCCATCTATTTTGCACTTCTTTCAGCTGATCCTTGGCATCCAAGTCCAATGCTTCACACACTTCAGCCCAAACAGCATCTCGCAGATCTCTATTACGATAGTTGGCCAGTGTGTGGTCCCAAAGATCTGCACGTTTTTCAACCTCGGAAATTAATTTTATTGTCATCTCCAAAGACCACTTTATAACTTGTTTCCGGACACGAACTCGTTTTGGTTTTCGTGTGTTATATATTATTTCGATTTTTTGTTGAGATTGTGACGCTTCTTCGGAAGACATTTTATTTGACAAAAACACTGAAAAACGAGCTTGCAACTGTAAAACCGTATGATTAATCCTCGAGTTAATCAAGAAAATAACCGAGATCACGTGTAAAATCATCAAAAAACAGAAAACAGCGTATAGATCCAGAAATTAAAAACAATCAAATCAAGCGTATGTCAAATGGCAATGCCGTCCAAATCGGTGGCCATTTCATATGGTCATTAATGTACATCCATTAATGTATAGCAGTTCAATATTACACAGTTCGTATGAATGCAGCACGCAATTATGCGTGATGCGTACTGTGTTCAAAAACGGTGCGTTTTTATTGAAATTGATTTTCTTACGGAAAAACTCCTAAATGGGAGGTAATTTTTTGGTTAAATCAACTCTTTTTTAATGATTTTTAGAAAAGGTGGATTTAAGGGAGGTTTATATTTTTATTAAACTTGCACAAGCAAATTTAATAGATTTCTTTTCTATTTTCTTTTCTCTTGTTTAAAAAGTGTAATTGTAATAGACACTTTTTTAAATTTAAGTAATTTGTATATACATTATATATTTTTCATAGCCGTTTCCTATACATCCTCAAAAAGAAGCACATCTATGTTTTAAGGGAGCTTTTAGGGGGGGAAAGATTACACCAAATAGTTTGCAAAAATCCCCACCAAAGCGTTTACAGTAAGTCAGACTTATTATTCATAATCATTTTCTAGAAACTCTGCATGTACAGATTTGGATATAGTATCTTCTAGACAGTTGTCTCTACCTGAAACAAAACACATAGTATATTACAAAAAATAACATTACATTTATGACATACCTGTTGAGTTACTCAGTTGTTGTACAGTGACCTCTGCAAAATGGTAAATTTCTGACTGCGGTTCAACCGTTTGCTTTTTTTTAGGCAAATCTACAGAAAGCCATTGCGAAAAGTTTTCTTCGTCAGTACCAGTACCATCTAAAATAATTATAGATTCAGGATGCATAGAAACACATAATACATCATCGGAATAACTCGATATGTCCAGTTCATCTTTAATGGTCACTATGCCACCGCTGCTCTCTAAATTGATTGGAGATTTCTCACAAACGGTAAAATGTTTGTTGAATTCTACAGAATTTCTATTGCTTTCAACATTTGATGAATTATTTTGCTTTATATCAGATGTGGAACATTTTGACGAATCTCGAGTTAAAGCATCTTCATCTATCTCAAAACATGTTTCTGGAGTGTTTATGGTGTGCTTCTGTGGTTGATCTGAAGTAGTCGCTCCTTCAATTGATTCTTTACAATTTTCGTAAATTTACGAAAAATAAATTAAATTGTTTTATTTAATATTTAATATGTTTGAATTTTATACAAATACCCGCATGCCGTTTAGTATTCTCTGCAAGGATCACATCAAATCTAGCATCAACCGTAGTAGGTTTCTTTGAAACCAGGTCGAGGCCCTTAAAGTTATGACAACTCATAATAGTATTTTCCAGTTGTTCAGTTCGCTTTTTTGGTAATTTTGCCCTTTTCTGTGGTGGTTCTACAGCAAGAATCCCGGGTATACTATTACTACGGTTGTCTTCTGAACATAATGTAGGTTTTTTTGAAACCAGGTCGAGGCCTTTGTTATGACAAATAAAAATAGAACTATCCGGTTTTTTAGTCCGCTTTTTTCGTAATTTTGATAAATTTGCCTTTTTCTGTGGTGGTTCTACAGCAAGAATACCGGGTATACTATTACTACTGTTGTCTTCTGAACATAATGTAGGTTTTTTTGAAACCAGGTCGAGGCCTTTGTTATGACAAATAAAAATAGTACTATCCGGTTTTTTATTCCGCTTTTTTGGTAATTTTGATAAATTTGCGTTTTTCTGTGGTGGTTCTACAGCAAGAATTTCGATTATACTACTACTATTACTAAAGCTGTCTTCTAAACAAATTGGAGATTCCTCATGAATGGTAGTAATGATTACATCGTTGGTATCGTCTCGGGTATCGTTGGATATGTTCAATTCTTTCTTAATGTGTATGGAACCGTCATTATGGCCATCCTCTAATGGATAATTGCATTCATGCATTTCAAGTTCCATATCCCTAACTTGGGTGGGACATTCTGATATGTGTTTTGAAATTTGTGCGGCTGGACTATCAATACGTTCGACTCTATTTTCCTGAGAACCATCAATCACAATAGATGTTTTTGTACCTCCACTTAGAGTTAAAGTACACTTTGACGAGTTTACTTGTTCCTCTGAACTGAACATTGGCGGTGAAATTAGTTGGCCCCCAATTTTATTCAAGTTTGATTTAGATTTAGATTTTTTTTCAAATTCTTTCAAACCTTCAGAACTAATTGCATTAATTCTGTCACTATATTCAAGTGCATATTCTTGTATGTTGCGCAAACCTTCCCGATGTTTTTTTAGAGTTTCCTTAAAAAGGTTCCGCATTAATGAATTTATATGTTTGTCACAATAGCTTTTAAATTCATCAGTGCTTGCGCTCATTTCATGAGAAGACATTTGTTTTGATTCAAATTCCAAAGGATTTAGCTGAAACAAATAATATAAAAAATATATTTAAACTAAAAATAGCATACAAAACTATAACTTACTTGCAATCGAGTCTTGTATGTCTCCGTTGTAAACTTCAAGCGCTGAAGACAACATTTACTGTAGTCTCTCAGATTTGGCACCAATTTACGAAAAATTCGGCTTGCAGTGATTTTTAGTTTTTCAGTAGACATCTTTGGCCGATCTGGGAATTGTTTCATGTGCTCATCTTGGACTAAACATAGAATGTTCGTTGATGACAAAAAGGATTCCAAATCAATTGACTTGGCCACAGTCCATATGTCTTTTAAATCTCTTTGTGACATTTCTGAAATATAAAACAATAGGGTTTAGTTAGAATTATAATCCGTGCTAGATATAAGTCGTATTTGTCTAACATATTATTCTATTTGTTTGCAACAGTGAAATTTAAAAACTAATAAAAAAATTTGACTATTTAAGACTTTTAAAACGGTGAACGTGCAGTAGCAGTGAAGAATGTAAACAAAACTACTTTTTGTTTTGTTTTACACTTGACTTGACAGTAGCATTTTGTTTGTTTATTTCGAATCGAATTTATTTCTCTGTCAGACAAAGCACACAAAGGTGAACAGTACGCAACCATATAAAATAAATCTATTTTTGTTATTTTTCTTACATATTTGTTGGTTATAATCTATTCTAATATATTACTGTTATTAGCATAAAACAGTCAACAAAATACATTGAATTTAGTTTTAATGTCAGTTTTTAATTTTCGAAATTATTAGTACGCAGAATTAAATTAGTTTGAATTCAGCTTTGAAATTTATAATTTGGTTTGGCAACACCATATATAGCAGCAATGTCAAATGTTCACAACTTCGTACTCTACGCAACTGTGTACTGTCACACTTTCAAAATAGAAAACATTTTAGCCGTTTGATTGTATTTGTTGGTATTTGTATTTACATTTTGTATATATTTTAATTTTATAGTTAAAGAAATGACAAAAATCGATTAAATTGTCTACGAAAAGTGAGTTAGGACTAAAGTATTTTAATCAAGCCTTTAAAATGATAAGAAACATACAGAAATCCAACGACAAAGACAACGAAGTCTCTGATATGTCTGCGATGCTCGAGTGCATCAACAAAACATGCTGCAATACACACACGTCGTATCGTTGTGCCGCCAAAATAAACTTGTTGAAAAAGTTTATTTTCAGTAAATTTTTAAATTCTACGATATAATTAAAATTCCTAATCAATTATTATTGCTTTTTGTTGTAGCTAGTCACATCCCTTTTCCTTCGGTTTGTGCAATTTTAGAGAAACACATGCGAAGTCATGCAGACAACGCGCCAAAAATACGAGCCGATCAACTCGCTGCGCTGGTGCATGAAATCTATTCCGACGCTCAAAATACAACCCGTTTCGAGACTGACATAAATAGTGCAGCTGTACAGCGAGCCAAAACTATACTCGTCGATTTACTCTGGACTGTTTTTAATAGGTTTGTTTATTTTTTGTTGCCATATCTTTTTAATATTATATCTCATCAAATGTATCTATTTGAGCAGACACCGAAAGCAGAAGCACATTAATCTGCTAGAACTGAAAATTATGTTTTTGATCTTGTGTCAGGCAACTTCATTAGAACAATTAGTTTTCGAACAGTTTATGCTGTGCTGCGACTACAATCGATCTGTTACTCGATACCGCTTTGAATCATTAACCACGGTACTCTCAAAGTTTTTTTCTTTTCTGGACGATGACTCCACATTTGATACACAAGGCATTCCGGCCCTTGTAGACGAGTGTTTCGAACAGGTAAACTTTTTCTGAATCTCCATACATGTATTTTTAATTAACACACATAATTATTATACTTTTTGCAGTGTCCAGGAATGGTTGGTCTAAACGAGTATCAGTTCAACTGCCTCTGGCGCTCGACACAAATCCATTTCAGCGTATACGCGAATGTCACTTGCCTGGTCATTCGAATGCAGAACCAAGCCAAAAATGTACATATCAACACAAAATGTGGAGCATGTGATCAAGTTCCGATAATCGGTTTCCGGTTAAAGTGCCAACAATGTCGTAAGTTGTCATTGTGTCTGAAATGTTTTAGCTCAGGATTCTCTAATAATATACATGATTCGTCTCATGAAATGGAGGAGGCAATCAATACTGTAAGTTTATTTTAAAAATTTGATTATTGTTATAGACACATTTTTGGTTTTAGGTAAAGGCACAGAGTCGTTTTCAAGAAATACTCGGTAAGTGTTGCTCTGTGTTTACTTGGCGAAAGAGGAAGCAATTGACTAGTTTGGTCGATTCGAATTTAAGTCCTGAACCATCTGAAACTAAAACACAAGCAAGTTGCGGGCAGCCTAATGTGTTTGACAGTGCCGACACCCAGAACTCCATGCGATATAGTTTACTTAAAGATACTACTGGTAAATTAGCCAAATTTTTAAAGTTATTTCCACAAAATACAAACATTCCTTTTAGAAAACGGTTCGGTTCTTGTGCCTTATTCTAGTATGAACAAAATAAAAAATGTCTTGGAGACACTAGGCCAACAAAACGATACTCTTGAGAAAGTATTACAGGAGAATGCTAATGAACATGAGAAAATACTTCAGTATTTAGTTTACCATCGAATCATTCTCACAGAGTCTATAGCAAAGCTGCAAGACGTATGGGTATGCAAAACAAATGATAACAAAACACAGTTATAATTCTAATAAAAACATATTTTTTTAAAGATGTACTCAAGTATACCGGTGCCATTTTCAAGTACACCGTACAGACAGACGAGCAATGCAATACGACCATTGTCCGGACTCGTGTCAAAAGGTTTCTTACTCTCTTTATAGTTTTTCCTATATATAAATATATTGTTTATCAGATACAGACGAAAATGTGCAATCCGACAGTTTGTGTGTAAGTTCTTGGTTTCATCGCCGGAATTTACACCAAAAATATACGCTTACATTAACCCCTCCGCGGGTGACATCACTGAGGGCACAAGATACCACAAACACGTCCAACTCCAAGCAACTATTGCATGTTTTGCAAGAAGTCATGGAAGGTAATTTATTATTAAATCAAAACATATACAAAAGAATCATTGTGTCTTTTTGTTGTTTTATTAGATTCCTGTATCGATAATACGCAACTGTCACATGCCACGAATCAGTTGGAACAGCTCCTGGAAAACATAATTGTGCAAATGGAACTCAGGCAAAAGCAAGTCTTCGTGTCTGCGGTGTAAACACTTTCAAATGCTTGTACGCAATTTTTACTCGATTTTTTTTGTCAGTTATATTTATTCTTTGGTTAAATATAAATAAATATAAATGTATAATATAGATTTTATATATTCGTTGCAATCGACATGTGATTAGTATTATTATTTAAAACGTAAACAAGCTCATTATGAACTACTTCCGGAAGCGTCTAGTACAAGCGTTTCGGATCCGAACGCCCAGGACATTTCTTCGCCAAACTTATCTAGATGCGCGCGATTCTTGTAAGTGAACAATTGCGGATTGTCCACGTATGCCTCGCACTTGTAACACCACACGGACAAATCGGCGTAGCTAAGCGCAAGTGCATGATCGGTATCCAAGTGGTGAAACAGCGCATGCTCTTTAACAAACCGTCCACAGCTTACCTTTGCACAGCCTAGACACAACCAATTCTCGTTGGCAGCATCACAATCCGAGCATGTTTGCTTTGTATTTATATCTTTGAATATAATACGGTTTTTTGAGGTGTGTGAAATGTGAATAAATAAATTTAAAATACCTTTTATATGATCAGATTGCAGAGTACGCAAATGGGGACAATCAGACAATGGTACCACAGCGTACATTTCCTCGTTTTTCAAAGCCTGTAAACAAAAAATTAAATGGTTAAATGAGCATAATTAAAAGCAAAAACCCGCAAATGTATACCTGAAAATTATCAGACAAAAACTCGGTTAAAGTAGATATTTTCTTTTCCGCTGTGCCAGATGAGCCAGCTTGCGGCTCTACAATATTCGAAGACAACGATACGGCTCCCAGCAAATCACTTAAACCATCATCTTTAACACTGGCATCAGGCAGCTTTAGATTGAAGCGTAGTGACTTCCAATATTTCTGCTGTACTGTCAGCACGTTTCGAACCGTTTCAATGCAACTTGGACTAATCTTCGAACTATTTTGTAACATCGGAATGGGATCACCGAGCAAAGCTTTTGCGCACATTGTCATCGAATAGGCTACCGAATTAACATTGTATCCACCTTCTAAGCATACAATTACGCGTCCGTTCGCCAAAGCCGACAACCAGTGCGTGAAATGACCGAACGCCTCTGGCGTAACTTTACAACCGCCCAGCGGATCTCCAATGGCCGCATCAAAGCCAGCCGAGATGAGCACAAGTTCCGGATTGAATTCGTACGCAATTGGCATGATAATCTTTTGAAAAGTGGTCACGTAGTCCATGTCGCCCATACCCTTTTTGTTCCACGGAATGTTTACGTTGAATCCCTCACCACTACCTTCGCCTACTTCCGTGTAGTCTGCGTCCGTGCTCTTCGGGAAGAAATTACCGTGATCGTAGCGATGAATTGAAATGTATAGAACATTTGGACTTGAATCGAAAATGTGTTGGGTACCGTTACCATGATGTACGTCCCAGTCTACGATCAGAATGCTGTACGTAAACATATTATTATTATACGAAATTTTGAAAAAGTTCATTATAATAAGTTTACCGTTTTAGCCCATGATCTTGAATAGCGTACTGCGCGGCTACAGCAACATTGTTAAAAATGCAAAAACCATGTGGCACATCCGTTTCAGCATGATGTCCAGGCGGACGCACGATGCACAGTCCGCTTCGGCTTAGACCGTTTAATACGTTGTCAACGACCTATAAATACATTTTAATAAGACATACTTAAGTAAAATAATAACAATGCACATGTAAAACCAATTCAAGTGAGATAAACAAGTCAAAAGTTAAATAAAATCAATAATAAACACACTCAACGCTCACCAATATTTCCTGTTTCCTCTGTACTATTTTCAATATGCCTATTAATCTAAATAATAATGTATACAGTTCATTTGCATACCTGTAGAACTGAACCAGCGGCCAGACTTGCACATTCAAATGTTTTCGGATGCAAGTAAACCGAGTTGAAAAGCTCTCCTATATCTTGAATTGTTTCACTGGTAACCGACGTTCTAATAAGCTCCACATGACTTGCTGTATGCGCCACACAAAGCTCGTCGGTAGACGCAAGACGTGATTCAACTTTTAATAATCTCTGCAATAGACCATATTCCCGGAAACGTAGTTCGATTTGCTGAATACGCTCCGGACGCTCGGGATGACTACTCGAAAACAAACAGATTACAACAACAAGGATATTTAAAAATGTATTTATCGAAACTTACTCCTCGTAAATGTTTTTATGCTGCAGCATTGCCTCATCGTACACATAACAAACTCGATTAACCGGAACACTTAAATTTGTCGCTGCAAATTTGAATCGATATTAAATATACGTGATTATAAACGCTATAAAATAGACTTACCAAATTTTAATGATTTCAAATGAGCGGATATTTGTTGCTTGAGATCTTCATTTTGCACTGGATAAAATTCACGTGTCGGAAATCTTTCGGGTATGGGTTCGCCGCCTCGAAACAAGGTTTGACTAACCTCAAAATTAATATCGGGCTGTGTGTCTAGCTCTGCAACGTCGTACGTGTCAAATGTTTGAAGACATTTCCAGTACTGCCGGTGAGCATGAATACAGTTGAGTATAGACTCTTTGATGCTGAATTATTTTGATTAAATATTGAAGATTTTGAGGCATTATTTTAAATTACCTATCGCATGGTATACCAATAGGCTCTGCAAACAACGGGCATGGATCACCGAGGAGAGCGCGAAGTGTAAGCGCAGCACCTTCAGCCAGTGAATCAAGGCAATAGCCACCTTCTAACACAACGGCAACCTTTCCGTTTGCCAACGAAAGCAACGGCGACAATAAGTGGGCATAGCATGCAGGCGTTACTTCCATTTCACCCTATTTATATTTGAATAAGTAATTAAAATAATTGTATACATACACGCTAAAATAACAATTCAAGGAGCACCCGTGCTAGATGATTGGCCAAAAAATACGTGTTACTACCTTTTCGTCACCTAAAGACGAATCAAAACCAGCCGACACAATCACCAAATCGGGGCAAAACTAAAATTATAAAAAAAAGAAATAAATTAAATGCAACACACACCTCTGGGCAGCCGTAGGCCGCATCGTATCCAGCGGACACTATTACTAAGTCCGGTTGAAACTAAATGAAATTGGAAATAATATACAACAAACAAAAACAGTTTAAATGTTTCGAACAACGTACCTCAATAGCAACCGGCAAAAGTAACTGTTGAAATATTGCTAAATAGTCAGCATTTTTCATGCCAATTTGGTTCAAAGGCAAATTGAAATTGAAGCCGAGGCCAGCGTCCTCGCCAATATAATCGTAATTCGATTCGCGCAGATTTGGCCAGAAAGCACCATGCTCGTACCGATGAATTGAAAAGTACAATACTCTGGGATCATTGTAGAACATGCGCTGGCTGGCCTGACCATGATGGACGTCCCAATCAATTATTATAATCTTTTTTGCACTGCCATTGTTTAGGGCATTTTGAGCAGCAATCGCAACGTTATTAAAGAAACAGTATCCATTGAATTCAGCTTTCATGGCATGATGACCAGGTGGACGAATCACTGCCATACCGTTCTGGACTCGATTTTGAAGTATTTGATCAACAAGCTCAATGGTGCTGCCCACTGCTAACATGGACAGGTCAAATGTAGTCTGAAAGCAAACAAATAAAACGTTAGCGGTTCTAAAATAATGCGAGTTATTTAAATTTACCGGATGGATGTAGACGGCATCGAATTTAGAACTCAAGTCTTCTAGTTTTTCTTCGTCTGTACACTGACTGCTCGACTTAAGTAAATCGTAATGAGCCTGGGTGTGTTTAATGAGAATTTCTTCAACGGATGCAGTACGAGACGCGATTCGTTTGCACCGATCAACCAGACCAAGTTCAATACATCTGTCAATAACTCGTGTGAATCGTTCCGGGCACTCAGGAAATTTGGGATCCCAGAGACACAGATGTTCGGCCATACGAGTATCGTACACCAGACCGGTCTCACCCTTAACTATACTCTCTGAATCCATTGCCTACAAAAAAATACAATCAGAAAATAAAACAAACAATACGATTTTACTCATATGTTTACTTACCACTTGAAAGATATCTTTAACTGTAGCCATGTCTACGGATTTCGATGCAATGTTTGCTTTTGCTTTTTTCTTGGCCGCCAGGAGAGCAGCGTTTGGAAGTTTCGTTGCCGCTTCTTGAGCTTTTATCATTCCTCTTGTCTGGATTTTTGCCTTTTGAGCTCCTCTTCTGGTTTTAATCGGTGAACTCTGTCAAATTAAAATAAGAAACAATAACAATAATATTTGCTTATTTCAATTTTAAAACAATCACAAAGGGCAAAAGGCAAATAAAACAATTTTGTTTAAATTGCGTCAAACGTATATTTCATTTTAAATCGAGTAAATACGCAAAAACTTCTAGCATTTGACTAAACAAAGCCAATATTAACAGAACTCCATGAAGAATTTAATTTGCATGAATGATTGCAATTTTTCAATTATGGCTATTTGCTAGAGGTTTATGCGTTTTAACTCAAATTAACTTAAAATGGAAAATCCTTTTTTTTGATCCCAATAAATATAAGATAAGATATATAAATATATAAATTAAAATAGTACAATTTAATAACAAAAATAAATAAACAAAGACAAATCAAATACCATGATGTTTGTGTTGCAATAGATTTGACAAGCCACTGTTTCAGAACATGCATGTAAAATCCCAATGATGTAAATTGTAAAACAAATTATAAATTACAGTGTGGGCTGTGGGTACAGTTATTGTTATGCTTTATGGATGAGCGTTTGCTCTACCATACATGCACACGCTAATGATCAACAGAGAACAGATGATTTTTGCAAAGCATAACATATAGAAATCACAACAACAACAACAAACATTACACACAACACCGCCTCCTCACTCTGTGTACACTCAAAAACAAGTTTTATGAAAGACACATATGTTTGGTCAGAATTAGAATTGCGTGGAATTATTGATTTATTTACATTTACATTAATGTGTAGTCAAGATTGAATAAATTAATTATTGTATATAGAAAGAAATAATATTTTAATCGAAACCAAAAAACAAGAACTTTATTTGCATGCAGACTCTTGGAGTTTGCTCATTGCTCTGCGAGCTTGTGCTCGTTTTTTGCAATTCAGCAGCTCATGTAAACAGCAAATTTTAGTGTTACCAGTTTAATGTAAAAAAGATTTGTTTAAAATATTTATCTTCCCATTTATTTTCAAAAACATTTTTTTTTAAATAATTTAAAGATAATAGATAAATATATTAATTCATTCCATTACTTGAGACATTGATGTGAATTTAAATAAAAATAATTATTAATTTATAATTATAATAATCAAAAATAAAAAAATGGAAATCCTCTCCATTCACATATGTAGCTCTGTGAAGTGTGAATATATGTCCCAAACAGCAATAAACTGCCACCAGCTTCACTGTTATTGATGCAATACAGAATAATAATAAAAAAAACATTTTCTGTGAATCTGACATACCAAGATACAATAAAATAGGAAACACTCATTGCGTTGTATTTGTTGCGAAAAAACATTGTGCTAATTCCTGTACCCACAATATCAAATATTATTCTATATTATATTTATCGGTCAAAGCTGAAAAAATAAATTGTAAATGATGAGCTACAATGACAAAGGAGACTCTATCACCAAGGAAGACTGGCAAGCTCGCTTGGAAGGCTTTCCATTTAAACAGGACGAAATGAACAAGTTAATAATGAATTATTTGGTGACAGGTACGACATGTTCTCTTTGTAAACTTTTTAATAGTTATAATATATTCTTCGTTTTACGCAATGGTAGAGGGATTTAAGGAGGCCGCCGAAAAGTTTCAGAGTGAAGCTGGTGTAGTACCCTCTGTAGAGCTCAACACTCTCGACAACCGAATTTTAATCAGAGAAGCTGTTCAGAACGGCCGTATCCAAGAGGCCACGCATTTAGTGAACCAACTACACCCGGAATTGCTAGACAACGATCGGTATCTGTATTTTCATTTGCAGCAGTTGCATTTGATTGAATTGATTCGGTAGGATCGTATTTTATGGTGAACAAAAACTTGTTTATAATAATAATATTTTTATTACAGTGGCGCAAAGATTGAAGAAGCTCTCACATTTGCTCAGACTCAAATGTCTGAGGCCGGTGAAAGCAATCCAGAGGTACTTAGTGAGCTCGAGCGGACCCTAGCCCTGCTCGCATTTGAGAAACCTCAAAACAGTCCGTTTGCAGATCTTCTCGATCAATCTCATCGACAGAAGGTTGTTATTACAACAAAATGTGGTTTTTACGGTTTTCAATTATAAAGTTTCTATTACAGGTAGCTAGTGAACTAAATGCGGCCATTTTAAAGATGGAACACCATGAGATCACAACGCCACGCATTGTGAATCTACTTCAGTTGATCTTGTGGTCTCAAGCAGAGCTAGACAAGCGAAACATCAATTACCCAAAGATGAACGAACTCTCTACGGCTCAAATCGATCCGAAATAAATGTGCATTAGTAAATTGATTTTCCTCAGAGTGTACAACGTATGGATTATATGTTTAGTTATTAGATTAAAAACACATATAGATCTAGCGTGAGGACTAGTAAATAACACATAAACTCTTATTTTATACCTTAAATTTGGCAACAGCAAAAATAAAACACAATTATCATCTGGAATCGTGTGTTTTACTTGTGCGTTATTTAATAATCATTAAATTAGTTTTAGAACAGAGACTAAGGGTAATTGACAAGTACACGGACAGGCAGTTTGTAATCACCAACCGAATATCATGTCCATTGCCTTATTAACTATCCCAGCACTTCGTTTTGGTGCTGTAGGACTGACGGCCACTTCAGTAGGCGTTTGAGCACTCTTGTACGCAATGTGGGTCAGCGGTCGAACTCGGTTGACAGGCAAACTGAAAAATATATGAGTAAATTCCTGGAATAACTGATATATAATATATTCCTATGACGTACTTGTTGCGCTGCTCCTGATTCTCTTTGTCCACCACAACGGGATCCTTACAATATGTGACACCAATCATCAAACAATTGGCGACAATACGCTCGTGGTAGTTCAGTGCCTTGTCACACTCGAGGCGAGACGAGAACTTGAGGTGCACCCAGTTGCCGTTTTGTGCCGGAAATATTCGGTCGACAATGGTGCCACACTGGGAGAAATGCGATAAGATCATTTGTGATGCAGACTGCGGAAATCCAAAAACCGTAATCCACAAGTTCGAGTGAGGGCGAGGCGACAAGCAGTCATTGTACTGCGATGATATATTATTGGCATTCCGATAGTCAAAGTTTTGTATCGGGGACGTAATCCTGTATAAATACAAAGAAATTTAGACCAATGTAAAATATACGAGCGATATCAATTACCTTGATGAATTAAAATCACTTTGATTAAGATAGGATTCGTTCAAAGATTGATTCAGATGCAGGGATTGATTGAAACCCATTCCGGTCATTGGTCGAGTACCACCGCTTTGCGTTTGGTTGAACGAAGCATTTGTTGCTCCGTCTGCGAAGTTTTTTTCAGCTTGCAGCGAATCAAACAATCCCTATTTAGTAAAAGATAGGTAAATAATTGTATTTTTTTAAGAAAAGCAGTTATATACCTGTGTTGGTGGACCGGCTGTGCTTGCGTTGTGATTCATCTGTGCGGCCCCACTATAATTATGCGAAGGCGGAGTCTGGTGATATCCGAAAAGTGTCTTTTGCTGTATAACCGATCGGTTAAAGTCACTCGGTGAGCTCGATCCCGGCGTATTTCGGGGTGATTGCGCTATTCACAGCAGATAAATTATAAATCTACCGTTATTTTTACATTGTCTTTTTATATTACCAAATGCCATTGTGCGACCCTTCGTTGGCGAAAGAGTATTGTTTCGGGGCGTCGTCGGAACATTAGACTCTCCCATTAAGAATGCAGGTAAAAATGCATTTGTTGCTGGCAATGGGCTATTGCTAGGGCTTCCAAGAGTCATTGGCTCCATCTTAAAAATTCAAATCAAATATCATTGTAATGCGCAAACACTTGAAACATAACCTTTAAAATACGAATTGCGCTCGAAGCCGGAAAATCACTTACATTTTACAAAAGGAAATATAAAAAATAAATATTGCAAGAAAATGAAAACTGTGCCCACGTCAAGAAATAAATTCCCAAATGTTGTGTGCGAGTATTTAAATTAATTAATTGTGTATGCGGATGATACTTTCTTGATCAAAACGCCTGATGACAGTTGACACTTTAAAAAATAATAAATATAATTGTGCGTGTTACCACTGTTGAGACAAAAAATACAAAATGCGTTCAATGCTTGATTTTTCGAAAAACACGTTCGCGCGAGTTTTGAGCTGAGGCTTTGAGCGAAAACCACGCGCGAACATGAATTTCGAACGTACACGCACATGGCAAATGGAAATGTCATTTTACAACAACAAATTGCATTTTGGAATTTTGTAGAGGAACCATAAAGTGATAAACACAACCTACAAAAATCATTTATTTTTAATTTTGAAAAAACATTAAATGGCTGCAACAAATTTGGAAGTGTTCGTTGGAACCTACGAGCAATATTTGCTGAGTTACAAGATAAGGAATGATGTAAGTCTAGTTGATACTTTTTCAGATAGACAATTTTAATATTCTTGTATGTATTTATAAAGGGAGACGATACGTTTTCATTGAATCGTTTCATTGCTGAACATACCCACACGAGTTCCATACGTTGCCTAGACTACAACGGACGCTACTTGGCAGTAGGTGGTTTGGATGATCGAATTGTCGTTTTTGATTTGCAGAAAAATCATGAAATTCAGGTATTTCATACATGATTCAATGTAGGTGGCACAAAAAAACACTATATTTTATTGTAGGCACTGCTTCACCATCAAGGAACGATTACACAGCTTCAGTTTACACCTGATGGTAGTCATTTGTTTAGTTCGTCTGATGATGGTTCATTTGCGGCCACCAAAACTGGATCATGGATGCTGGACTTCTTCTGTAAGACACCTCACAGCGGAAAACCCGTCACACACTTTGCCATTCATCCGAGTGGAAAGCTGGCATTGACTCTAGGCAAGGATGAAACTCTGCGTACATGGAACACATTGAAGGGACGCCAGACGTACACCACAAACGTTAATAATTTTGCCAAGCATGTTAAGGGTATTAATAGCATCGCGTGGTCACCGGATGGTACACACTTTTCGTTGAGCGGTATCCGAAAAGTAATCGTCGTTTGCATTGCAACTGGCGATGTTGCCGCTGTATTTTCAAGCACCCATCAGGCGACATCTTTGTGCTGGGTAAGCAACGAGACCATTCTGCTGGGTCATGAGAACGGTCAAATATCGTTTAACTTTATTAACGATAAAGAGGTACGTTACATTTGCGTTACTATTCCCAGGTGCATTTGAATCAATATAATATATATTTTAGGTAATTATCATAGATGCCTACAAAAAGGAGCGAGTAAAAACTTTGTCGTATTTGAATGGCATCCTAGCATCGTCGACCAGGTAAAGTATAATGTAATAAATTATACTAGTTTTTTTTTAATTAAATTATATTTGAATTTAGTCCCGGAAAAATAACGATCTGGAATGTGACCATGACGCCAGAAAAACACAACCTCACCAGGATTTGTGAAACAGAAATTGGATGTCGACCCGTTTGCATGTCACTATTTGATCCAGCCACGTGTGGTCGCGTCGAGAACATCAAAGAAGAGGAAACTGCGGTGGTGGCTGACAGTGGAAAGGAAAATGTAGCTCAGCGTAAACGACGTCATATTGCATCGGGTTGTACGGTTACAGTTGAAGTTGAAGACGGTACAACTGAAACCGTCGATGACATCGAGAAACCGAAGAAACGCAAGAAATCCAAGGGAAATGCTGAACCAGCACAAAAGTCCTCAACAGATCAAATTGTAGCTAAAAAGGGTAAGAAAAAACGATCAAAGCCAGCTAATTTGAGCTTTACGGTTGAAGATCAACCATCTCCAATTCTAAAGAATGGCAAAAAGAAACTTTCTGAATCACAATTAGAATCACCTTCTAAAAAGTTCAAAAAAGCTAAGATAAACTCTAGTAACATTGCAAAGGAACTAAAAACACAAAAAGTTGCAAATCAAGAAATAAAGACCAAGGTGCCCAAAGTTTCCAAGCAAGCCGTATTTTCAAAGGAACCGAAGAGTCCGAAAAGTCCTACACAAGAAAACATTGTAAAAGAGCCCAAAACTGCAAAAGTTTCAAAGCGAGCTTTTTCCAAAAAATCTGTCAACAGAGAATCACCAAAAGAGAACATTGTTAAAAACAAAAACATTGAGCCAACACAGAAGTTACAATTGAATAACTCTCTAAACATTATTTCGAAGACAAACAAGACCCCAAAGAAAAAGTCTAGGAAAAGTTTAGCTTAAAAATAATATGATATAATTTAAATGACTTCATTTTTATTGATTACATTAAAGTTTGTATTAACAAAAAAAATAAACAAAATTTAATTATTTGCAATATTATAATTTTATTTTTTATAATTTAATTTAATATAGATTTATAAATATGCTAAATGAGAGTCTAGTACACACAAATGTGACCAGCGTCTGTTATGTTAAGACAGTTGCTGTTCCGCAAATGCCAGTTGTAGTTTATTAAATTAGCTGTGTTCGAGCAGGTCGAGATCTTCTTGGGCGTTGCCATGCGGTGTGCTTGCAAATCAGCATATCTTGGACATTGATAGCTCTCCTGAGTCGTAGAGTACACGCAACGACAGTCAGCGGTATTTCGAATGCAGTTATGCCAGTTGTTTAGTCCAAAGTGCGTTAGATTGCCCTAAAATATACACACGAATCTTAGTCAATGTTGAAACTAGGTATTTAAATCAAAAACATACATAACTCTGAAGCGGATTTCCTCTCAATTTATGATTGTAGTGTAGATCCGTTGTAGTGGTCATATTATTCATATAGTCATTTCCATCGCATAGGCATAGTTGCACATTCTGTTTAAATAAAGATGAGGATAAATATTATCTTTAGATAATTATATTTAAAGTTAATCTAACGCTGTTTTTGCTGTTTCGACTACGCTCCAGCGAGTGTACTCGGTGAGTGTTTCGTTTGAATGTTGAAGTGCCTTGAATTTTTTTGCGTCGACAAGTTGTTTTTTTGTTATTAGACTTTAAATGTCCATCTGCTTCAATTAATGCACGATCTTCAAACCAATTCCCCTCTAGGACTCCGACTCCGTATTTCTGATAATCTATGGACATGCAATATTAAAAAACAAAAATGATAAATTTTAACTTATACTCTAGCTAATTTCACATTGAGGAACGAATTTGGAACTTCTATGTCTGTCATGATGGATTGTGTGTGATACCAAACTATTTATGTGAACACTTTAATTTAATAAATGTAATACTTAAAATTTAGGAAAATAAGTCTAATTAAAAAAAAAACTTAACAAAAATTAATTTAGGTTTAAAAATTTAAAATTTTGCAAATGACAGTTGATTCAGAAATGATAAGGACTTTTTTTTAAATTGTATGTTTACTATTTTATATTAAGTGTATTTTATATATTAATAATTAATAGTATAAATGTATAATCTCTTAACATAAAACACAAGTAACAAGAATCATTTTCTTTCTTATATTTTTATTTATCAAAAATTAAAATATTACAAATAAATAAAGCAACTAAAATTGGGTGTCTATGATACATATACATATGACTGCATTCAGATCCAAGGTAAAAACTGTCACTCAATTGTTATTTTATTTTCAGTACATTAACAGTTACAATTTATTATCTTTCGTTTCACTAATAAACCGATAAATAGCTTAGTTTTTATTTTTTAGATATTCAGTAATCTCTGTACAAATTCGATAATTTGCATTTCTTGAAGACCTAATCCTCGTCTTCGCTGAACTCTACACGAGCAAATTGTCTACCGGGTACCCGACCACTGGGGCCATGTGTTGGAGTACTTGTAGATCGGGCTACAGTGTCCAGAACAAAACCCCCGTTGCTACGACAACCATTCTCTCGGTACGCGGGTGCATATCTATCGTCATCTTCGTCATCACTTTCTAGATCGGAATCCTCGATTCGAGATGTCTCGTATTCCAAAATCTCTTCGTCCATCAGATGCGGTGAACCTTCCATAAACGAAGCAAATCTGCAAAAAAAATCCAAATGCAAAAACAAATTTAAGAAAATGCTATGTAAAAAATCAGTGTCACCGACCTTTGTGGATCCTTTAATTTCATCATCACTCTCCATGGTTTCGCTTCAGGGCTACTGCAAAAGTTCTTCAATTCTTCCAATGCTTTTGTTGTCTCTCTAGCTGTTTGTTCATAGTACTCCTCGTTGGTAAGCAGTCTAGGTTTTGGAGGAAATCTACGTATCCAAAAACCTCGCAAAAACCATAACCAGTGTGTAGGGAAATAATATGTTACCAACATAACAATACAAATACCCACTGTGGCCTCTTGAAAGTGACTGGACAGGAATATAATTGCCACAGAAATAAGCTAAATGAGTTTGTATTAGTAAATGGAAGAGTAAAGTACGTCTTTGTGGTTATTACCTGAAGTCCCCATTTGATCAAGTTTTTGCTGCGTTGGTTTTTTGGCGGACCAAACCTATAGCAGACCACAAAACTTATAAATCCCGTAATAACAATATACCAAAAAACGTATGTCTGATAAGTGACCAAAATCGTTTGGACGTTTTCCCAAACCATCTGCGTAAAATAAATGGCTAACGTCCATCCGCCAGCCATCACTCCGTACATCATAGGTTTCTAAAATAAAGAAATATTGAATTTAAATTGTTTTAATTTTAGAGAAATTGTATGTATCATACCTTTGGAAATAGTTTGCTGATAAAATATACAACAACCAAGAACGAGGCAAAGATTCCCAGTAAGATGCCGCTTAAGTAATAGAAAATTGGTGTTTCACTGAGATTGCTGGAAGCCAGGAACATGCACACTCCGGTTGCCAGCAGAATCAATTTCCAGAAGTCAATACGCACCAGATTCAATTGCAAACTGTACTTTTGTGCCGTGTCAATTCCCACACATGTCTGATTGAACGGATCAAGTTTGATCAGCCTCTTTTTACTGGTGCCAAAAAAATTGTACGAAAATATAGACCGTTGGCTCTCGTACTTTGTATATACTTCGTCCGGTGTGCATCCCTCATACTGCACAAAAGCATCGCCTTCAATGTCAAACTCTAGATTGATGGTCTGAAATAGGCAAGACAGACATTTGGAAGTTCCCGCGTAACAGTATATCCGCACGTCAGACTTGAAAAAACCAAGTCGTTGTTCGGACTGGTATTTTACACTACGACCCGGTACCATGTAGGTAACTAAAATTTATAATATTTATACAATGTTTAAGCATTTTTAAGGATTTTAAAAAGGCATTTGAGGTTAGATTTCAGTCAGAAATGTTTACATACCGGCAACATTTTCTTTCAGTCCAAGGGTGCAGGGTACAAAAAACCACAGGATAGAGATGAATAACAGATGCATTTTAGTAAAACATTTACAATTTACGTATAAATTGAAGTGTATATTCTTAATGCCAAAGCCAAACACTTCACTCACACAAACAACAGCAACACACAAAAATATAAAATAACAATACAACAAATGCGACTGTCAGTTCGAAATGGGTGCGTTCTATGGTAATTATTTTTTCGAAATAGAAAATATCATAAGAATTTGACTTCGTTCAAATTAAAAATATAGGTTTTGGATAGAATTTAATTCATTAAACATTGACTATAAATCCAATTTAATGGGAGTTTTCTGCTTTCTTTTTGGCCTGCTTACTTTTAAATCAACATATTCATTAATATTATTACATGATTCTTGTTTCACGGTGGGTATATAAATGAGATATTCTTCATTATTATCATTATTACTAGTAGCGAACTGTTCGACCGTATCACTGTTTTGCACTAGCATCGGATCCGTTATTCTTCGCGAAGAATCTGTGGTGTGATGTCTTTGTGAGTGAACTTTTAAATCACTTCGCCGGGTAAATGATGACTTGCACATGTCACACTTGTAAGGTTTTAGATTTTCGTGCGTGCGACAATGTCTGCGTAGTGTTGACACTGACGCAAATGTCTTATCGCATTTATCACATCTCATTAGCACACCAGATTCTAGCGGATGAGCGTTCGATGTGTGTCTCGTTCGGCGTAGGTGCACTCTCAGCGCATCTAATCGTCGATAACTTGTAAAACAGGTGTCACACTTGTACGGTGCATCCTCTTCTGGTAAATGGATGATTTTGTGTTGCTCCAGATTACTAGGATGCTTAAATTTGCGATTGCAGACATTACATATGTATGGTCTGTAGCCAGTGTGAGTCCTTCGATGTCGGTTTAAATTACTCGGATCAGCAAATGATTTACTGCACTTCGTGCACTTGTACGGCTTCTCATTTGTATGTGAGTTAAAGTGTACTTTAAGATTAGCGCGGCTAGCAAAGGTTTTTTCACAAATTGAACATACTACTGGTTTTTCCAGTGTGCTATCTATCGAGTGAATCGTTTCTATGTGTTTTTCGACTTCGTTAAGTGTGCTGAAAATACCGTTACAGATGTAACACTCGAAAAATGCACAATCACTATCAGTTATTTTTGCTGTAGTCAGCTGATTCTGGTTTTTGCTTAATTCCAACAAATGTTTTTTTTGATCAAGTAGAAATTCATCAAATGGATCTTCAATCTACAAATAAACTCATTACATTATTAAATAGTGACAATAGTAATAACAACTATATATTTTACATCATTTGAAAAACCATACGATTCAGTTTTAACAGTTACTAATAGTTCATTTGCAGGTTCTGCATTAGGTTCTACTTTGATGTGCACGAGATTGCTAGAAACCACAAAATTGTGATCTTCTTTGATACCATGAAAATTCATCTAAACGGAAATTCGGTTTAGATATTGGTTCATTTGATTTTTAAATGTTACTTACGGTATAATTATTACTTCAAAATATGTTTCAATTTAAAAATTACATTTGCAACAATTCATGTTTGCATGAAACAAGGTTTTGATTGCATACATCATTTTTCGTGTTTACTGTTTTTGTTTTGTTGTTCAACTGACAGTTGCAATCGCCGCGACTTGAAAAATATTCACAATAATTAATTACAAAAAAAAATCAACATTTATATTTGTGGTGTTTTCGACTGTAAAATGAAAAGCAACATTTTTTATTGTTTTTTTTCCCAAACTCGGTGTTTTGATAGTAATCATTTGCAGGTACCATGTACATTGCATCACGGTTGTACGATATTTTAAAATCATAAATTATTATTATTATCATAAAGTATGCTGGGTTGTATAGAGCGAAGCCGCCGTTCGAGTGCAATTACTAGTACCTAATACCGTGTACCGTACTGTGCACTTGTAAAGCAGCGCTGAAGAATATTTCAGTGGGTGTCAAAGTGTGCGTGCGTGTACCTGTTGTTTGTACATTTTAAGTGACCTCTTTTATTTACAAAATACCTTTGAAAAGTATTAAAAATTATGGTATAGACCTCGTATATAACCCCTAATTTGCATTCATCTATGTGACCTTAACAACGTTATCAATATGCTACCAAAATTTAGATCAAATTCGCCTAAATACGTTTGTTTTTGTTAAATATAAAGTTGTGATAAGAAAAAAATATCAAGAAAAAAAACTAACAAACTGATGACGCTCTTGCGCTCTTGATGTGCTCTAATTACACCGAGAAAAATCATATAAACACGAAGACTCACGCAAAGTGCAGTGATGGAACAAGATGGTCAGGTCGATGAACGACTGAACTATTGTCACGTTATGAAACTTGAAGAGGGTCCAAATATGCTCAACCTAAGTGCGTCTGCCCAGTATGCCGATGGAACAGGGAGCGACGACCGAATATCGTATTCACACATCAAAATGGAAGACAAGAATAATGCAACTGGTGATGAACGAGCGTTATCTTATGCTCACATTAAAATTGAAGATAAAGGCAGTATTGGAATGCTGAACACACCGTCAAACATGAGTGTCGAACTGTGTCTGGTGTGTAGTGACCGTGCGTCCGGTCGGCACTACGGTGCAATCAGTTGCGAGGGATGCAAAGGTTTTTTCAAGCGCTCCATTCGGAAGCAGTTGGCGTACCAGTGTCGTGGCACAATGAACTGTGAGATCACCAAGCATCACCGGAACCGCTGCCAGTATTGTCGACTCCAGAAATGTCTGGCTTGCGGCATGAGAAGTGATTGTACTTAAGCCTTTATTGGTGCATGAATTATTAAAGTTGTAAATTTGTTTTCTCCCTTTTGCAGCTGTCCAACATGAGCGTAAACCGATCCTTGACAAAAAAGAAGCGGTACAATCATCATCAACTGGAGGAACCACTCCAGCGGTGTCCGTTGCTACGGCTAGTGCTAATTCAGCTGGAAGTGCAAACATTTTTCCGGCTAGCCGTGGTATTCCATTTTGGCGCAATGATTTTACGACACAACCGGACGTGCCCAACATGAACATGTTTCCGGTTGGATTTAATTTTGCAGAGCTTACCTCATCTCTGGCTCAGAGAGCATGTTAGTTTACTCTTGTTGGCTAGTACGAAAATAAGAAAAATATTAATAATCTTTCCTTGTTTTTAGTGTTGCCTGGTGCATTTTCGGAACAGATAGGTAGCGGTGGCAATGGAAGTGGTTCCATTGGAGGAAATGATGATGATACTAACGTTGACGCCGTTTCACTTCCAGCTATGAACACACTCTCGCATCTTACAGTTGAAGCTTCGAGTGTACTTCAATCTGCGGCCGACAAAAACATCATAACACAGTCACTTGATATGATATCCAATTTACAATTCGAGCTACAGAACAACAATCTGCAGATCAACAATATGAATAACAGCTACAAAGAAGAATCCCAACAAAACCAGCCGCGCATCGATGATTACGACGACGATGATTTTGATGAGCTAATGGTGGACGAACTGTTACTGCCCGATCATGATATTCAGTTTGTTTTACAATCGCCCACACTGGGACCGGCATACCTCAACTATCACTATATATGCGAGAGTGGAAGTCGACTATTGTTTTTATCCGTTTATTGGGTTAAGAAAATTCAGGCATTCAAATTGTTAAGGTACGGATAGATTAGACGCTTGTGTGTTTGAAAAATGTCACATACGTTCTATATTTTTAACAGAGATGACACGCAGGTTACATTGTTGCGAAACAGTTGGGTTGAACTCTTTGCACTAGGTCTGGCACAGTGCTCACAAACGTTATCCTTGACTACAATCATGTGTTCACTGGTTTCATTTCTGAAGACATCGATTTCACAGGAGAAAATTGCACCGCCCAAAATCAAGAGACTGTCCGAACACATTTGGAAACTACAGGAATTCGTGCAAGGAATGAATCGTCTAGAGTTGGATGACTGTGAGTTTGCGTACTTGAAGATCGTAGCGCTTTTCAATGCCGGTATGTGTTGCTGTTTAAATTGTATAACTGCAATAATAAAATATGTTATTATTTGTACAGATAATATAGGAATAGAGGCCACACAGCGTCCAAAGGTGGAGCGTGTCCAAGAGATGGCACTAAACTTTCTACGGAACTATACAATGCAAAAACGCACGATGGGGGAAGCGAATAACGGTATCGTCGAAAGAGTGCCCAAGTTGCTGCTGAAGCTTATCTCGTTGCGTGCACTCGAGCCGGAAATCATTGAGGAATTGTTTTTCACGAATCTAATCGGTCAAGTGCAGATCGAAAGTGTTATACCGTACATTCTTAAATTGGGCGGAGCTGGCGTATGTAGACTGACTAATGTATAAAAACGGACTTACAATAATTATTATTCGTTTTAGGTGAAAGCTGAAAATGTACACTAAACTCCAGTACCAGATTAAATTGGATATAATTTGATATAATTGGATACAATTTGTGATAAAATCAATGGTTTTTAATTTTGCTCGGAATTTGAGACATTGGTGCCTTCAAGAACTCTTACAAAAGTAAATACAGTTTGTTTTTCTCTTGGTATATTTTTTACAAATGGTTGTTACATGAAAATAAATTTAAATGTATGTAACTAAAAAGTATCAATTATCTATATTACTATTATTCACAACGTTTGCCTTACGTATTTTGAAAGTATTATTATTTTGCAGAATATTATCAGTTGCAAATTAGGTATTTTTTTAAAAATTCTTTATTTATAGATTTAGTAAAACAATATTATAAGAAATATATATATATAATATGTATAAAATAATATATAATGTGCAATTGTATATTGTGTTTTGTATATTTGCAAACAAAATGTATATTATAAGAAATTAAGTTTGTTCACGAACATATTTTTGATATAATACTATGTAAATTCTATATAAAACGTTTCTTCTTAAACAAAACAATTCAAAATCCTTTTTGTAATTGAAACAAACTTTTATTTATTATCAGTATCAGTATAAATCAGAATTATATGCTTATGTTTAATCTGTAATGTAAATAAGAAGTTAAGTTTTGTATTAACTATGTAGTATTCATGTAATGTGTATTATGATTTATGAATAAATAATATAAAATAATGTTACACGTTTTATTATAAAATAAAAATAAATAAATAAATATAGTGTTATACTGTCAAAATTCGCCCAAATTAACAACAATACTTTAAATGGGTACTTTAGAAACAATAAAATCTTGAGAAGAGCTGCCATTGGCTCTGAAATATCCAGATATCGTGTGATATTTGGCCAAATTTTTTTTTTAAATCTTCGATAGAATTATACTTTGAAAAAGTTCTGAACTCCGAAGTAGTTAAGAGCACATGGTTATCACAGCTCACCGTAGAAAATCTGTTAACAAACCAGCTTTATCCGACCAAAACTGTTCTCTAAGATGCCCAAATCTGTGGTACCGAACTTCTCTACTCAACAGGAGAACATAAATTAATACATTTTTGAGATATAAATTGTAACTCAATTTACGCATAAGAGACATAATAAAAATAAACTATAGTTTATTACAATAATAAATAATTTATTATAGCGTAGGGAGTTTTCAAGGTCTCTTAAAACAAACGTTTTTTCATTAGACACTATCCTATCAAATTCACAAATACTTATAAAAACACTTACACATCTCTACACAGGATGAAAAGCTTAAAATGTTTCTAATATGTTTCTAGTCTGTTGCAAAGATTCCGAAGCAACAATTTGTGGTTGCAATCCGTTTGTACAATGAACGGGCAACGCCGATCGGGGTTTGCAAGCGATTTGCATTGGACTCTACACAGTGCATAGCCCAGGGTGTAACGATCAGTTCAAAACCTTCATTATGTTGCTATATCCTCAGGACATTTGAGGATGCAGTGTGATGTGTTCGTTGCAATTTTGAACTGAAAATAAACTTGCTGGAAAACATATAAGTGAATTATAGCCATTTTTAACAATATTTCAATATGTGATGAATTATTACACCTTTCTTTTTATTTATAGAAGAATAGTGTACAGTATGTAAAATATAATATCAGTAATCAGTTGCAAATTTACATTGTCACCGACCAGTCGCATTGTAAATTGCCCGTACCTTCGTGTATTAATATTTGTTTCT
>JAAAKO020013334.1:0-17065 GCA_010015015.2 Bolitophila cinerea
GCGACCGTCTCTAAGAAACGGGTTATAGTACAATGGGCCCTCCTGGTGGCCTACGTGCTGGACTAGTCTCTGTGAGATGGTCCCCCATCCCCTCATCATCATCAAGTTGCTCTGGGCTTAGTCAAAATTTCCATTTCGACCAATTGAGCCTAAATTTTGGCTAATAACGATATCAATGCCACCGCATGCTCACCCAGGCTGACCAAAGTCAGTAAATCATGTCCACGGTGGTCTCTCAATCTTGAAAAGACTCCGCCAAACGGTTAGAAGGCTGTTTATCAGAAGCGAAATAGACCCATATACAGGAGGACTAAGATCGAATCTCTCATTTGGAGAATAAGTACTAGAAGGCTCTCAAGAAAGCCAATCGCGCATCCTGGGCAACTTTCTTTGATAAATTGGAGGGATTCACTCATCCTTCAGTCTTCATCGGATACTCTAGAGGTTATATGTCAGAAATGTATCTCTGGGGTGGTATCTAACCAAAAAAAATATGTTAAAATCCATTATATATTTTCAAGTATTTAAACAATACAAAACAAAAACGTATTTTTATACATTAATTAAAGAACTTTCGTTTTATTTTTTTCATTTTCCGGCAAAACGGCCTAAAAATTATCACATTGTGCAACATCTTTGTAGACTGGATGTTTAAACTTCATTATCAATCTTCAACAAAATCTGGATCAGGGTCATAATGGTGTCTCGCCAGACACAGGGTTGTTTATAAATAGAATGTAGAGTCTCCCAACTGATTTTAAATAAACCGTGTGCAATAATGGTCAAATCCGCGATCAGAGATTCAGGCCTTGTCTACGGCATCCTCATCAGGAAACTGCAGACTAAAATAACACCTGTAAAGGTTGGGAGTATCTGGCAGCTTATTGCGGTAAGATCGAATCTTCGATCCACTTCATTTTTGAGTGCCCTGCACTCTGTAACACAAACTCTCGGTGCGTTCTAGTTTCCATCAGACGCTCTTAAGACATCAAATCCCACTAGCAGACACAGTTTGCCCGGAAATCTGGCCGATATTTATACAACCAACACTAAACATGGGTTTTAAATTAATGGGTTATTACTTAGGCCTATACGTCCTGGAATCGCCTCAAATCAAAATCATCAGTGACTCAAGGTCTAAATTAAAACTGTTCGCAGCACCAAGGTTCATGTGTATGAATTATATGCAGAATTATATGATTTTTTCCAAAATTACTTTTAATTAAAATTTAAAATAAACGATTTGTTCCGTAAGATCTTTAGAAAGATCATCTTCATACATTTCTATGAATTTTTCCATCGATTTTTTTTTAAATTTATTCGTCCAGTGTCGTGGACTTGTTTTCAGACAAAAGAAAACAATTCGTTCATAGCTGCCTTAAATCTCTTGGCATTTCCTGCGATGGCCAATTATCCGAAAATTGTATCTTTTGAATTCGTCTTCTTCAGAAATAATGGTTCTGTCTGAATCCTCAACTTTATCATCTCAAATCACTTTTGAACGTTTTCTTTTGCGACTCTGCGATTCTTCGGTGAACCAACTGGGCCTGGTATAACAGCTGTAAAAGTGAACACTATTTATACTTTTATCTTTGAAACCCATCCGAACGTCCGTCAACATACTGAAAGGTGTGCTTCTCTCGTGTCCAATTTTATACAGAATTCATCTTGTCGCTGACCTAGGTGGGGTTGCCTAGTTGCTTGTTAGGATGATTGATACAATCTTTTTTGTCAATAATTCTCTGCGTTATGATGTCCTGAGGAAGAGAGGCTGATGCATTAATTGGCATGTTCAAGGATATTAGGGGAATTTTCGGAGGGAAGACCTAGACAGACTAAACAGTCAGTTAGGTGTGGGTGTAAGACGGAACATACTAGATGTATTTTAGTAGGACTGTTCAATAAACTCTTATAAAGCCACAAGCTTCGCAAGTCCACAAATATTTTAGAAGATATATGCAAAGCATGTGCTGTCCAGGTTAACTCATCATCAAAGATAAGGCCAAGGTTACAAACCGTATGACTAAAAGAAATATTTACATTTTGAATAAGAAGCGGTGGAATTTTTGAGATGTTGTGAACGAGGGGGGGAGAGGGGTAGAAAAAAATAAGTTGGGTTTTATTTGCATTTAGAATGAGACTGTTGTAAATTTATACAATTATACAAAGTTATATATTTTTCTCAAACATGTGAAATTTTATAGAAGAAATAGGAATATGTGTAAGAGCATTTATAAATAGGGAGAACAGGAGTAGTCCAAGGACTGAAACTTGAGGTACACCAGTAGAGACAGTAAGATTAGGAGGCAAGATGCGTATCTCATCACATTGCTGCCGCTGGGTAAGGTACTATACTCGGAGAAAGAAAAGAGAAAATAAGAGGACAATTTTTGACATAAAATGGAATGATTAATGGTATCAAAGGCCTTAGAGAAATCAAGAGTAAAAGAATTCTACGAATATCATCTGTATCTGTAACATTTAGTAGAGCACTTGTAGTACTATGGTTAACCGCACAATTTATCGAAAACAATTCATCGATAATCATTCATCGAAAAACAATTCATCGAATGGACAGTTCATCGAACGGACAATTTATCGAATGAATTGATGAATTGAGTTTCGACGAATTTACCATTCGATCAATTGATTTTCGATTAATTGATTTTCGAATTATTGTTTTCGATGAATTGTTTTCGACCAATTGTTAGTAAAGTAGTACTATGACCAGCTCCAAAGCCCGATTGATACGGACTTAAAAGCTTATTGGATTTGATATATGACGTAATTTGTTTCAGCATTAGACGTTCAAAGATTTTTGAGTAAACCGGAAAAAAACACTTATTGGAAGGAAGTCTTGAAGATTGTGAGATGAGGAATGTTTTTGGATAGGAATAACTTTCTCATTTTTCCCAAGTGTACGAAATGTATAAGTCACGAAATGGTTTAGGACATGTAACAAAATACGATAGAAAAAGGCAAAGATCTTTTTAATGAACAGGATAGGAATATTATCTAGGCCAACAGCATTAGATTTAACACTCAACAAAGCTTCAACAAGATCAGATACTGTATCGGAATGAAAGGAAAAGTATTAGTTAGAAAAAATGTTGTTGGTTTCAATAGGTTGAATAGAGCAGACAGAACGGTGTGGTACACACAGAGGATATTAAGGGCGGTTTTCTTCACTTGGATGCCAAATCACTAAAATGAAGAATTGGCATTTTGATGATTTGGCACGATGATAGATTGACTTATGCGATAGCATTGTGCCCATAGGATATTTTATTTTTTACAACTAATTGGCCATGATTGAGCTGGCAATTGTGTTTTTGTTATATTTAAATTTGAACACCCAACAGGGTTCGAAATGATAAGTATGGGAAACGAATGTTGACGATTTTATTGCGGAGACACACAGACGGAGAAAATACGTCAAGTCTGTTTTTTCGTTATAGTGCGTGACCACTTCAAAACCGACGGAGACGGAAAAGCCCTGAAATTTTGACCTAGAAAATTACTGTTTCTGCAACCGTTACTACAGACGAAGAACCGTACGGATTTTATATTTTTAAACATTTTTTTCAATGGATATTAAAATAACACCATTCGGTGTTAGCTTTATATATGATGGAGACTCAGGGAACACACAATAGGTTCAAAAATAATTCTTTTTGGGAACCAGGGCTTTCATTGCTGGCCAACAAGCTCCAGTTTGTTCCAGCTCTGAGGAAACGGGTCTCATCCAAGTATGCTTCTGTAGACCTCTACCACGACTGCCTTGTGGGCTCCATTGCAGAGCTTGAGCTACAATGTGGATTGAACCACGCCACATGGTTGTGTCTCCATATAATAGTGTTGAAGACCACATCACGCCATCTTCTGCCCAAGATCCGTCTCAAGCAGTAGTTGACAAAAGTTATAGGATTCCCGGTCTTGGTAGAGGTAACTTTCCACGTCTTGCGATCTGAGTGGAGCGCCAGATAACGCTAAGCCACGCAAAGGCGGCGCTAGCTTTGTCGCCTCGGGCAAAAATATCAATATCTGTGCCACCATCAAAAGTCAAGCTCTCAAGATAGCAAAATGGATCAATGAAAAATAATTAATAAGGAAATTCTTATAATCCAGTTGGAGACCAGGCTAAAAAAGTTGTTTTCATCCTATAAAATAACTTTCTCTCCAGAGTCCAGACAAAAAAGGTGATCATTTCTAACTATTTATTGATGGCTAATCAGTAAAAATATTTTTTTAGTCGTACAAAGCCATTTGGGATAGCTGTACGTCATATTAATTGAAGTATACGTATAAATTGAAAATGTTCCGATGCCAAACGCTTAGCAGACTTATCATGTTAAACAAATTTGATATCCCGATTTCTTATGATCTTATTGTGCTCAAAGTCTTCGATCAAGAGTCTTCGTTTTCAAACCTTTTGGCCAAATCACATTCAACAGTAGTAGATGTAGTATCTGAAACCATTTAAGATTTTGCCATCAAAAACAACTTAGCCAAAACTGCAGATAGAGCCCATTGAATATAAGCTTTTGTATATTATATTATAATAACATTTCCGGCCGCCTCCCAAAATGCCCGGACCTGGGGGAAACACTCTGTCCCTCACCTCGCTCTACGGGCCTGAGCTGTGTCATCTGACCTAATTTCGCAATTCAATGAAGTAAGAAGTAGATAGTGACCTCTATAGATTTGTTATTATTACTAAATATATGTACAAAAAAATAATAAAAATATATCATACATAAGAATTCGTAAGTGTGTGTAATATAAAAATGAATTAAATGCCACTATTTACGAGTACACTCCCCAGACGGAACCACACCTGCATGACTTCTCTAAAGCCGAGTTTATATAGTCTACAAGGTAATTCCGATCGTTCGGAAACAGAAAAAGCTTCTCAAAATGTTCGATCAGCATGCGTGCATCAAAATTAAATTGTAATTTATCGCATTAAAACGTGCTACTGTAAAGTCGAAATATGAGATGGTATTTGTGTGTGTGTATGTGTTTGTGTGTGCGTGTGTGCGTGTACGAAGGTGTAATCTTGGAAGGTGTAACACACGCAACGTATTGATTTGTTATTCACGCTCGAATTCACACACGCGCACATATTTCTTACCCAAGTGTATATATAATATGTTACTATTCACGTGCACGGCTACCTGTTTCTTAAAATCGTATATTATACTTTCTTCTAAATTCGTGTGCACACAAAAAGATAACATTCACAATGAAAAGTCTATTTTATTTGGGTAAATATTTTCGGTGATCGACTTTAAAGAAAGAGCCGCGTACATAATACCTTGATTAATGATTATTATAATGTAATATAGGTTTTGATGGAAAAAGTAGGATTCGAAAAGGCTGCGTGCGAGCGATCGAAAGAAACTACCTCACGACGCTGTTACTTTTTTATTTGAATACACGATATTTGTGCCCTTTGTTCTGTTTACGTACGAAATTGTACAATTAAGTATGTTTCATGCATAACAAGTGCGAGACGACTCGAAAATACGCATGCATGCGCATGCGTTGCCTCGTGTTAACGCGTTTCCTGATTGTTTGGTGTTCCCTTTTTCTATTGTACGAATCCAATTTAAAACTAAAGTCATTTCTCGTGAAAGCTATAAAAATAAAAACGCTAAAAGGCATGCGTTAAACAATTTTACGTACGTGCGTTAATCCTTTTCATGTCTTGGAAACGTATTTTATATAGCAAACAATACTTTGTATTTATATTGTTTAATGTTAAATCCAGTCTGGCTGGTTTGTTGGTTTTTAAAAAAAAAACTCTATATTAGGACACCATTTTTTTTAAAGATTTAATAATTATAGCTAACTATACCCGAGGCTAACGCATTTATATTTACAGAGATACACACGCATCTTTAAGAAATTGCGCAAAATCCACACTTTTCACACGCATGTCTCTTGTCTTCGTTGGTCATATAACTTTAAGTATAAAATGTGTGAGTTTGTATTTGAATTTGTGTGTGTCCAAAAACAGCAGCAAGTCACTGGACACGTTTGTACACTCACATTTCTTTGAAATGTCATAAAAGCGACACACGGCGGACAAGTATATTAAAGTGAGCAATAAAATGAAGAAGAAACCCTTTCCTTGGACGGTTCTCAGGGGTCGAACACACACACTGACCGCAATGTTGCTCTTACAAACTTAAAAAAATATATTATGTTTTTTTTTTATATTATCTTTAATTGCTCTTTCGTTGCTCTGTGCATAAACCTGTCGAGCCGCATGTAATGAATTTCTCTTGAAAACTCACCTTTGCGCTCGGGCCGGCTGGGGCCGGGGCCGGTTGGCTCTGGTTTATTTGTCACGAGAAATTATGATGATTTCACATCATTTCAGAGTGTATTAAATCTGCGTGTGTGATTCTTGTCAAATGCGCTTATAATTTATTTTCGTGAGGCCTTGTATGATATTTTTTTATATAAACGTGAATTCTCGTTGCATACAATGAGAAGACACATACATTACATTAAGTATATACACATTACAGATCTATTTATACATATATGTACTTTGTACTTGTACATAGAATTTATTTAATATGTGTAATTGCGTACAGGCAGAGTATTTTTTAAATTTATGAAGCCTCCAAGGTGTGTAGAATGTGTGTACTTGCAAATATACAACTGTTGATCACGACACGGAATCATTTGTGGGTCTTTAATGCATAGTGGATTAAATTGGTTCGGCGTGTAACTATTCTAATGTATGGTATTAATAAACATATTCAATGTGTAATCAATCATTACCGAGCTGTTGTGATTGCTTGATTTGAGTACGTAATAGCAATAACAACTTAATCGGGGACTATGTTTAATTTTGGTTATTGAGAATTATGTTTGACTAATAAACATATTGTTTATTTTATTTATATTTATTATTATTTATTTGTATGTTAGTAAATAGTATACAGTAGCTTTTAAAATACAAAAATAGGTATAAACATTACTATATAATGCTTGCTTTTTAAAGGGTTATTATTTAAATTATTATTATTTCGAAATGACCAC
Organism: Bolitophila cinerea; assembly: GCA_010015015.2. Taxonomy (NCBI): domain Eukaryota; kingdom Metazoa; phylum Arthropoda; class Insecta; order Diptera; family Mycetophilidae; genus Bolitophila; species Bolitophila cinerea. The sequence continues at coordinate 7,060 of JAAAKO020013334.1, forward strand.
ACAGTTCAGAATGGAGGTAGGACTGCAGTGCTTACAAGAAAAGGTCTCTCATACAGAGTTGAAAGTCTTGATAACCTGCAACTTAAATTTGTTGAATTCACATGTATTAAATTAAATGGCTCACAAAAATATTATAATCTCACTATATTGACAGTCGGAGAAACTGCTCAAAGAAGATTCGGAATAAATAACAAATAAACTTGCAGGATCTTCCTTAATTATTGGAGGAGAAACAGAAATAGAATCACTCTGAGCTCAGCTTATTGCTACAATCACCTCAATTAAGCGCTGAATTATGTTTACATCAGAATATAAGCTACTTAGATCTATTTCTCGTCTCAGACGACCTCCAAATAAAAACTGAACCAGGTATGAACAATTGTTTAAAAACATTGGATTTTGAAACCCATTGTGGTGTTGTGTTAAAGATTGATTTAACGGACTCCATCAATAGACCTCACACAACTATTGTTAAAAACATACGAACTGGCTAAATTTAACTATGTTTGGAAACGTGGTTTAGAGATCATACTGCTTGTGTAACACAATAAAAATTTGTGTCCCGAAAATATCACAAAGTAATCCTGGGAACCCTCCCTTGCCTGCTGATATTACCTATTCATCCAACATAAAAAATACTCCGAAGAATATGGAGAAATAACAGCTATTCGACCAAGATCATATACTCACCAAGCAGATAAAGTGCATCTCCAAAATGATCAAGGAATCGCTGATATTTTTCCGAGAACACTGGGAAGCTATACTAATGAATGTAAAACTGGACAACAACTTACAAAAACATCAAGAAACTTACAGGATAGTTAAACAAACCCTCATTTTCTTCAATCAAAAACCCCATAACGCAACAAAACGAGACGGATGTAAGTAAAGCCATCTTAATCGGGAAACACTTCTCTGATGTTCTTAGACTGAATCTACATTTAAGGTTTCAATCATTCACAAAGGAAGTCAATAGAGCTGTTCAGGATTTATGAACTCTTAAAGTTTCTCCACCCGTTTTATGCCAACCAACCCGCAATATGTTCAACCTAAACATACATTTAGTGAGTATATCAAAGTTGAAAGATATGATCCGATCCTGAAACAAAAGATGTCATGTGGATCTGATGATATATCTTATAAAGTGATAAGAAAGCTTTCGATGATTTTTTTTCGTTTTCTTGCTATTGTATTGAATCACGCATACAACATAGCCTATTTCCCTACGGCGTGGAAGTCGGCACACACAAAAAACCAGCGAATGAGGTGGACAGTTTTCGACCAATAGCGCTTCTGTCATGCCTCGGCAAAAATTATGAAGTTTGCCATTAAAGATATTCTGGAGCATTGTGAAGAATGCAATGTTCTTCCCAAAACACAGTTCTGGCTTCCGACATGGCTACTCTACTCAACACGCACTCGTTAAGTTTCAAAAATACATTGCAACAGCGATGAACTTCAAGAAAGGAGTAAGGCGTTCAACACCGCATGGACAAATGACTATATAGTTTGCACCACTAACATCCAAGATGACCAGGACCGCCTCAATGTGTTCATCAATAGAGTCGTCGAGTACCAGACTAAGTGGAAGATGAGCTTTAATGGCATAAAATGTGAAGCAATTATATTCAAGGGTCCAACAAAACATTTCGCTAGAAACGTTCATAATTTTTAAAAATTATAAAAATCATTGTAAGGTTAGGCTTGTGAACGAAACTAAATGCCTAATCATAATTTTCCAATCAAACGGCAGCTTAGTATCACATGGAAAGTATATTATAAAAAAGACAACAAAATGCTTTCACAACGTAAAAACTCTATAAAACAGCACCTCTAAACTTGGAGTTTTGTTACAAACAGCTTTTACGCCCAGTACTGACCTACGGCTTTCCAGCATGGTCAGATCTTGATGATCTTCAATTCAAATGGAACACATACATATGTTTAAAAGAAAACGCATACGCGCCTCTACAAGTTATAGGAAGAAGCGAGATAGATTTATTTAGTTTTAAAATACTAAGCTGTTTGAGAAAGCTTGCCTACAAGCTATCGATGAAGTCATGATTAAAAATGCTCTTTTGACGCTCGACAAAATGGCCTCATCAGAAAATCCACTCTTACAAAGCTGCTCTAGTTACGAAGATGAAGATCTTTTAAATCAAAGTTAGAAACCACCCCACTGCCAACTCAGAGATAAAAAGAAACTCTACAGAGGATCCAAGATAATGCACTACCACCGCAGAAAGAATAAAATACAAGACGCCGCTTCGGAGTTTGTCTACCTAAAATAGTTTCCTTCTTTTCTATCTTCTATCCTCTTTTGTACACTTTTCTTTTCTCTCTGCACGTATTTAAATATTTTAAAAAGTTTTAAAACAATACAATAAATATTAAACACCAAAAGTTATACAAAAAAAATGATGCATTTTTTTTGGGCACAACATTTTTGTGTTTGATAATATTGATATTCTTTAATACAATTTAATATTTTGTTTGGACACACTTAGCCCAAAGCAAAGGTATATTATATTCTTTTACTATTTGACGACATTGAAACTGAGGACCCAATTTACAAAATAAACATTTCTATTAGATTTTTAATTCTTTAAAAAACTGGTATATACATTGTTACATTGTTACATTGTTAACATTTTTTCACACTGGAAAAGCTTGTTTGAACGTCTCTGCCTATACAATTTAAATATCCTAGCTTGAAAATAAAAATGAATGAATAAAATAATAAAAAACTGAAAATAAACTGGAATTTCATATTTCACAGACGTACAATCCGAAAAAAAATGAAAAAATATTTTTTAGAGCATATCATGATTTTCTAAGGTAGCTGGTCGCTATACGTTATAAGTTTTAATCCATCAGATATTTTTTTAAAAAAAGTTTACCTAGTCATGCGTAATTTTTGGTGAATAAAATGAAAAAAACTACAATATTTAGACATTTTCTGAACCAACTCTCATCCAAGATAGCCTAAATAAGCAAAAAACAAACGAAAAACAATAAAAATAAATAGCAAAAAAACAAAAAATATTACCACAGACAGAAATTTTGGCCTGTTTTATGAACGCTGCTTGGTTAGCACGAGCATCAGAACTTTTTTTAGAAATATGAATTTTCGTTTAAAACTACAATAGTCAAATACAAAATCTTCTTTAATTATATTCTTTAATTATTGACGCACTTTGATCATAACTTTTTTATTTGTTTATATTTTTTATTTCTTTTTTGTGAATTATTTGAATTAAGCTATCTAAAACACGTTTTATAATAACGCCATCAAACATACTTACTTTTGAATAGTTATTTTTGTTAAATGCTGCATACACGTTACCTAAGGGCAGTACTGCCTATAAGTGACGCAGGACCTGGCCTCAATGGACTTATAAGCATTTCGTTTTTAAATTTCAATTAGCTCTGCAATTTATCGCAACGAAAATATAATTAATAAACTTTGATTTCACTATATTAACTATAAATCATTCAATTCTAGCTTTAAAATTATAAAAACTTTTTTTAATACAGCAAAAAACATATTTGTTTACCAAAACATTTATTATTTTTATTTTTATATCAAGGCCAATAATGCAGTTGGTATTCATACTAAAGTGTACTTTTGAGAATAGTTATATGCGTCACTTACACTTAAAACCTTTTTATGGAAAGTAGAAAAAGGGCAATTTCATAACATAAATTCAATGAACTCTAACTATAATCAAATGTGTGACATAAGAAGACTATAGAATCTTTGTAGTTTGTTAAAACCACTTCGAATACTCCTTGGAATAGGAACAGATGCAGTAGATGGACAAGGTACAATTTTGTTTTGGTACATAATCAAAAAAAATACGTAATTCAATAAATATCCGGTTCACTCATTGCATTGCACGTTATAAGCAGCACTTTTACTTTAAGGTAGGTTTCCTGTAAGTACAGAAAAATTCTCAATCCTCATGGTTCGTCGCTTAAGTCTTTCGTTTTAATATAGTTAAACTTGTGTTTATATTGTGAAAAACTTACCAGCTAATTAGGTAGATTTTTTTTAAAGATATTCATTCAACTTAAAAAGGACATATTTCATAACATAATAAAACATTATTGTTTCTTCACAAAATAGTTTTATTTTTACCATATACTCTAAATTCGCATTATTTGTATTACCTTTTCGAGCAGAGTGCAATAATAATGTCTCTACGTTTCCTATCAGCGATTTAGTTTAATTTACGTATGTAATAAATAAAAAAATATTTTAATTATTTTTCTTTAATTATGCTATATTATAACATATTATAAGGTGGGTTCGAAATGTGACTTTTTTATAGATATGTTCTATCATCGCTTAAAAGTTGCTAAACATGTTTATGAACATGAGCTCCATAATTTAAAAAAATCTCTAATAAAGTGACGAAAAATGATTTATACGAAATTATTATTTTTAAAACTAACTTTTTAGTCTTAAAACATTAAAAAAAACTTTTTCAAATTAATTACCTTAGTTTTATCTAAAAACCACTGGTTTTAATTAATATTCCGACATTTTATTTGAATGTTAAACCGGAACATTTAAATTTACAAAAAATGTAAAAACTTAACATTTTTGAACGTGTTATTTTGCGCAAAAAGCCTAAACTAATCAAAATTATTTGTACAGTGTAAATATTTATAATAATTCGGATAAATGCTTGGATAAGATTACACAAATGCATATTATGTATGTATTTTTAAAGATAAATGATGAACATAAACATGAGGCAAACTCAAAACATAATTTTGTTTGAAAAAATAACAAATCGACAAAAAACAATTTTTTTTTTTGATTGATTGTTTTAAATTAAAAAAATAGAGATTTTGAATTTATGAAAGTGACTATATAACATTTCTTTTAATAAAAGTTTTTTATTTTAGGCTTTTATACCAGTGAAGCTAATATAATATAACAAGGTTATAAAAAAACCACGCGGGATTATTTTAAAGTGAATTAATTTTTGTAATTCTTGAGTTAGAGACTTTTGATTTCATATCACAATTATCTACAATTATCTTCAGCTTCATTTTAAAACACATTACCTTATGTCATCGCATACTGGCTTCTCAATAATATGACATTTTTTTCGTTTATTACGATTCTTAGGACGATATAAAAAATGCTTCCGGTCCCGGCAAATCCTACCTGTAATAATCGCACTGGTCTTTCAAGCCTATCCTCAGTCCTTTTGCTCAACAATTTGTACAACGATTGTTCTGGCTTATTGCGGCACGCAAAAATAATATGAGATTGGCGAGACCATAAAGGCTAATACAAAAAAATAGTACAAATGAGAAGTAATACCCACTTCACGCAGACCGGTTTGTGGTTGCGCCAATTCTGTTCGGGCCTACATATTACCATCCTTGCCTAATATTTTTCACTATCGGGTATTTGATGCATTCGTTGACCAGTTATGGCACTTTTATCGCTTAGATCAAGATCAGCCGCATCGACGTCGTAGTCGGAGGCAATTTGGGCATCAAAAACTGTTATCTAGTTCAGCATCTGATGCTTCATTACCAGTTAGCCCAAATTGATCAACTTCGTCTAAATCATCATTGGCCTTTCCGATTACTAAATCTTTGGCACTTCTTTCGAATTCATCGCGTGAAAGTTTTCAATGTTCGATATAATTAGCAGGCAAACAATTTTAGCATGATGCGGCACTTAAATTAAACTACAACTGATATTTACGCGGAAAAGGTTTTTTGTTTTTTTTGTGTGTAGAAATAACCAAAAATCAGCTACGATATCATGTAAAAATAATTACAATATTCGGTAAAGGGTGTCCCAGAAACTATGAATACATTTAAGTGTTATTAAGATTTGTCATAATTAGACCACTATTACCAGGTATCGTAAATATGTTATATAATAAAAGAATAAGTTAATGCATTAGTTTATAGATATGAGCTACAAATATATGTTAAAATATGTTTTACTCGAAACCGTGAGTCTCTATTGTTTTTTGGCTTTGTTTTTATTTTTATTTGTCCTTAAAACTTTTATTTAAGATCTTTAATTTAAAAATATACCTTAAATCCATAATGATTATTACAGAAGTACATACAGAGCTAATCCATAGAAATGATAAAATAGGAATATATTTGAATATCTTCTTTTAATAAAATGGATGGAAATAAAGTGTGAATTTCATTTATTTTATGAAATGGCTTTCAGTACAATTTAAACACAAAGCGTGCCAAGTGCATTGCCAGCGGTACACGTTTTATTAATTGGAAACCGAATCGTCAAATGAATTATACAAATTTAATCAATTGAAGACCTAAATGTTAGGACAATTTTTAGATTACTTTAATATAAATGCTTATTTTGGCAAAATCAAACATAGTTGCAAGTTTACCATATTTTAGTTAAAATGCTAATTTTTAGTGCATATTGTAATATTTTTATCGATAAACAAACAGAAATAAACTAAATCTGTATAACAAAACAAATAATGCCAAAAGAAAAGCGGACGCACAATATTGAAGATAAATAAATTAGGAAAGTTATTTATTGGAAAACAAAGATTAAGAACAAACTTAATCTAGTAATGTACATTTATTACTAGTTTAAGTTTGTACTTAACCTTTTTTTTTCAATAAATAACTAACATTTTCCTAATTTATTTATCTTCAATATTTTGAGTCCGCTTTTCTTTTGGCATTATTTGTTCGTATTATAATTCTATGTTATAATGTAGAAATTTAAAGTTATTCTATGAATTACATATTTTTAAACATTAAAATTAAAATTATTAAAAATTTAAATGAGAATTATATTTTTTTAAATCTTAGGCTTTTCTTTGTATACAATATATGTTTATAAAGCAATTTTAGATCTGATTTTAAGGGCTTCAAACGATGTGTTTTTAGTTTCCCAAATTATTACAAAAACATGTACATTTCATCATTTACAAAAGATAAATGTAAATTTTAAACATAGTATATAACTAAAACTACATGGAATCGTTATAAAATATAACTTAAAACATCTCACTGTCTGCAGGGTAAACTATTTATTGTTTCCACTTGTATTTGCATTTGTATTAAATAACAAAATGTTGCCATTTTAAAATTGTGTTTGATTTAATGAGACGAAGCTGGTAAAACATTCTATAGAACATCAAGAATTCACCATAACTCTGGTAATTAAATTGGTTATATTCAGTCTTTGTTGTGTGCTCACAATATCTTTTTGTATATTTTGTTTATGTACATCGTATATGTATGTGTGTACGTATGTACGTACATATAATAATACTATGTAACGAACACGTGTTGCGTGAATGCGCGCACGGTGTGTGTTTCGAATGGCCCGTAAATGTCTCTACGCAACCGCTCTTGCGTCACGACATGACCCTGTGCTTCACCTCTATAATTTGTATCATTAATTTCAAAGTTTATATATATATATATATATATATATATATATATACGTCGGAAGGAACTCCTAAGAACACGATTTTTTTTTAAGCGTTACTTTGAAATACAATACAAAATAGCTAATCATTTAAATGAGTTTCTTAGAATTATATTTATATTTTTGTAGCAAAATAATGCGGATTCATGATTGTTGTAGAAAGTTTCTATGAGTAATTTAATTTGTGAAGGTTTTTATGTTTATAGGACCATGGGTCATAAAAATAGATTTAGTAAACTTATAATGGAGATTTTTTTAAATATTTTAGAAGAAATTCTTATTTTTTATGGTCAAGTATTCATTTTATTATATTTTAATTAACTTACAAATATGGTAAGATTTTTTATATTTAATAACGGACAAATTTCGTCTCTTTGAATCCTTTTTTAGGTACGGTCATAATGCGATATTTATTGGGAAGGATTATTGTATCAAATTAAGTAAAAAAAATATAATGTTGAATCTTAAATCTTGTTTTAAAAAAATTGAGTTTAGAGATCATTTTTAAGTAGTTATTAAGAGTATTATTTATTAGGAGTATTTCGCCAAAAGTATGTATACAGAAATATTTGTTTCGGTTAGTTGCTTTAAAATAACCGCGGGATGTCATTTCCATATATTTATATAAACTCTTATAGCTATGTTCAATTTTAATGGAATATATTAAATCCAACAAAAAAGTACTATTTAGTATTACATTTTTTTTGGAATCAAAACACAAAAAGTTTCTTTGCAATCGAAAAAACACGTTCCACACTGGTATTATGTTGAATCACCCTGCACTCGTGATGCCACTAAGAGAACACGGGCAGTTATATAAAACCCCGTGAATTCTTCCAGTGCCATTCCATGTGCTGGGAATAATCGTTGATTACAGTCATTACATATCACTGTTGCGGCGCACTCGTCGAATCACAAACACACACAAACACAAATAATATACGTTTATCCTGCGAACCATATATATTATATATATAATACATGTATTATATATTATACATAAATACACCCGGACAACGCGGCGGACACAAGCACAATACCGCATAACTATACAATATACATTATTATATATATACCAGAGGATTGATTCTTTTTTTATAAGAGCGCGTCGAAAAAGAAAATCAAAAGCAAAAAGCACGTATTTTTATTTATTTAGATTATGTTGCTTTGGCTTGGAATGTATTTATTTATTTATATATATATACGCTCGCATAATTGTGTCGGTTCACGTTTCACTGGTCAATCTTGATTCGACGTTTGAAAGTTCGCGCGCGTTTCGTCGGAGAACTGGATATTCGATGTTGCACTCACGACGTTCAATTGTACACTGATTCCTGATGAACACTCTAATTTCACGTAAACTTTTGTAACCATAACAAAAAAAATATTTCTCTTCGCCACAGCACGATCCCACAAAAAGCGGGGAATGCAGAGGCAATTCACTTTTTCACTGCGAGTTTATTTAGTTTTTTTTTGTACACATAAAATCTATTTCAATTATTTCTAAATGTTGTAATACATTTTAAGTGTCTGTGTATTTATCGTCGGATGTGCACGTCCAACCAAGAGAAACGAGTTTTGCGCGCGATGCGCTTGCTCGAGAAGCACACGCAAGACTAAAACTTAAACCACAACACTGTGCAGACGCAACGTTACGTTACCGCACTCAGAACCACCACCACTACCTCACCGATCGACAGACCGCCACCACCACTCCAATCTCGAATCGCCACTCTTTATACTTCTCGTGCACAGGTACTCTCTCTCGCACACACACACACACTCACACACACACACACCGAAACATCAACTATCATCACCGACATCAAAAGTGGCAATGAACTTACCCGCTGCGCTGTGCCGCACTGCTGAGTCGCTGCGCTGCGAGCGCAACATAAGCGCCAAATTATGCTGTGCGCGGCGGAGTGCGCCCGTGCGTCGCAACGTCGGCGTCGTCTAGCAATACAACGACGCGTGTACACCGAACACAATATACACCTTACAGGTACACCGTGTGTACCTGTGTACAACTAACAAACAAAACACTCTGCGGAGGAAAAACTAAATACTAAATACGCGTACACACAGTGTGGTCGCAATTATATGCTTTGTTGCTTAAATTAATTTATGACTGTGTGAGTGTGCAGACACGCACTGTGTGTGTATCTATACCTGCGTACGCGGTTAATTAATGTTCACGCCAGGTAACGCGCAGAGGCAAGCGCGAGTACACAGCGTATATTCCGCAGGTTGCAGCACCAATTCTGACTATACACTAAATTATGAGTAACCCGCGCAGACGCGGAGCTCGGCTTGGCGCATCGTTGTTGCAAGCGCGTGTTTCAATGTACAATGCATCGATTTTGCTAGCATTGCAATTGTGCGGCTGCACCAAGCTGCACCGATGAGCGATGACTTCAAAATATGTGCTTATTTTGTCGGTCAGTGAGCTCTCGCATGCGCGTTAGATTTCGTGCCATCATTATATAATTTTTAATATATTAAATTTCCGGAAGTGTCTATATACCACCACTAGTGGTG